>JALMLS010000250.1:0-72682 GCA_038496445.1 Trichosphaerium sp. ATCC 40318 | reverse complement strand
TATTGTGTTTATTGTTGAAAACAGCAGTATGTACAATATGAGGTAAATTGTGTATTAACTATTGTATAGACCTTTGTTAAAGAAGAGATAGTGAGTGAAAACACAATCATTTTCACGTTATCATTCCACGGGTTAATAAAGCCCTTGTAGACAAGTTTTTACCAATTTATCTCACACCATATGAGAAAGGGAGTAAATAAATTAGTTAACTAAACAGCGTACTTGCAAACAATTTATTTAAACAGAACCTATTTACAAGGCGAAGCATGAATGGTGTGAGATACATTAAAAAAAGTTGTCAACAATAGCTTCGCCTTTTTTAAGGATCAATTGATCTTGTCAGTCTAGATCTGCTATGTTTTATATCAAACGCAAGCCCATAGTTCTTCTAGTAACTATTAAATCAGGTGTTTTAAAGTACATTAAGCCAAGGAGGATTGCGGAACGCTACGTACTCTAGCTCTTTTTAAAGTAGGGTACATTTACTCATAAAAAGACTATGGATTTTACCTAAGCCAGATTTTTCGAGACAGTTTGTGAACATACGTAGCCTTTTGCAACTCTGAGAGCTATACTATTAGTGTATCCTTATGGAGTACTTTAAGTGAGCATAAGTATAGAAAGTCACGTGCATGCTACAAATCGGGAGTGGCCTTTTAAAAAGTAGGCTTAGCTATTTCAGGTTAAATCCTTTACAACCTCATCTACGCTTTAGTTCAGAAAGCTGTTGCAGCCCGTAACGACAATTGTAAGAACTTTATGAAGCACCTGGTACCAGGATTCACTCACAACAGCAACGAGGATGCTACAATAGTTACATATTTAGTTACTCAGGTGGAAGTGTGAATGACTATATGACCGTGGTTTATTGTTCGATACTCTTGCTACAATGCCAGTTTGAAGCGATTTTAATCCTACAAATACAGTTTCAACTCTTTGACAACACCTCAGTATTACATAATAGTAGTATCTTGAAGTGTTTTCACTATCAAGAAAGACTGTGAAATGCGATTAGTGAGGCAAATAGACTGGTATCAGTGAATCAACAATAGTTTCGCTCACTTTTGGAATTGATAACGTGAGGTTGATTGTATGTACATCCAATATCTCCTCTTCAATTAAGGTCTACACAAAAGAGTATCAACCAATGAACTTATGAGCAATTTTGTAGGTGCAATAAAACGTACAGCTGATTCTAAGAATGCACACAATATAGTACCAAGTCTTTTACGCATCAACTTGTTGTGTACTAATACGTTGACATTTCTTTCCAATAATGGACTACAGCATTATTAGTAAAATACTCTTCATTTAACCTAACGAATGGTGAGGTGTACGTACTCTACATTGATCAGATAGTCATAATATATTCTTTTTTTTGTTTTGACTAAAGTTGAGTGATACATCACCACAAATGTTTCTGATCCTATCATTGCTTGTTTTACGTAGGATTTATGTATACTTTCTTTTTCAAGTCGTATATGCTTCCATAGTTTACGTTGTGATATTGCCCATAACTCCTCCGCTGAAGTGCATAAACAAGTATACATTGTCATTGAATAAGCTTACTCAAGTTTGCATACTCCCATTTTATTCCTAAAACTACATCGACACATCTTGCATTCACAAGTTCAGGGCCAACTTCTTCGTCTGTCCACAGTAGCCTTAAGCCAAAATTATCAAAGCTAGGATGCTATTGAAAGAGTTAATATTGAACAAATGCGTTTGATACCATACCAAGCCACAGTGTTTAAAGTACTTAATTGCTATTGATTTACCAAGCTCTGTTGCTACATACAAAGGCCTACCAATTGCAACGCTGCGGGCAGTGCAAATAATGGTTGCGCATTTCCCAGCCTTTGCCTACGAAATAGTTTGTTGGTGTCATCAAGAAAAACGTACATCTCCCAAAAGTATTTTTGGCAAGTTGCCTTTCCACATTGTTTGTATAGGTTCGAGAATGTTAATAACAGATAAAATGGGCAATTTACTTGCTGTAGTTTTGTAAGTAATAACAGATGATAACAAAGGTATTAAGCACGTGCTAAAAGGAATGTTTATATCTTTCCAAACAATGGGTACACCATAGTATTCTGCTGCAAACCACAAGCCTCCAGGATCTTCGATACTTGTCATTTCTTCTTTTTTCATCAAACTCAAGATTTTCGGGAGATGCTTTGAATGACTGTTTTTGGAGTGTTAGAATGCAGAGTATAGTTGTTATAATTATGTCAGGATTATAGTTAGCGCTATACGTGCCTACATTCCTCCAAAAGCATTGATTTCGATGAATTATCTTGTAGTGATTCAAAATGTACTTTAGACGCGAAAAGAGACACTGGATGCGCTTTGAGAAGCTCCTCTGAAAGTGTGAAGCTAAAATCACCACAAATAAACTGTATTGATATTTCTTTTGTCTCATTGGCTGGATTCAACTTTCTTTTCTTTCGTGGCTCATACATTGCTCTGAGTGTTGCAACAAGCTAGATTAAGCAAGCTTTCTATGCACTCTTGATTGAAAGGTGTAAAAAAACCATGGTAAAGGGCTTGACGCAGTTTTTGAATGCTCACAAAGGTTTGATAATCAAAACAAAAGGTTGACGTGTGGCTAGATTTTGCGGGAACATCTATCAACTCACGGTATTAAACAAACTGCAAACGAACAACCAGAGATATGTTAAAAAGTCAGGTTAAATAGCTGTGATTCAGGTCCATGAAGACATTGTGCATGTATTTACAAATTAAATTTTTTGATTTGCTGGAAGTGTGAATGGTGTGAGATACATTGGTAAAAAATCGTCAACAATAGCTTCGCTCACTTTTGGGATTGATAATGTGATTTCTATTGTTTTTTTATCCAATATCTTCTCTTCAATGAACGTCTGCAAGAAAACAATCAGAGTTGGAATGACGAATAGTTTACGTACTGCTGTTTCTATAAATAGACAGAATAGACTAACTAGCTTCTTACGCATTCCTTCATCTTTGACTAGAGCATCAACAGAAGCTTCGATTGATGGACTACAATACAGTTAGTCAAAATAGGACTTTTAACAAGTGTACATACTGAACATCTATAAGATAATCGTAGTATATACCACAATCTCGAGGGTGGTCTGTGTTTGCACAACGATATAATACAACAAATTTCTCTGCACCTTTTGATGCTTGTCTCACATACGATCGTATCATTTTCTCCCTCTCAATCTCAAGATCTTGCCACGTTTTATATTGAGCATATGCCCATAGTTCTTCCGCTATTAAGTCAGTTACAAATGAAATGATATCAGAAAACGTACTCAAGTTTGTGAATTCCCAAAACTGTCCAGTGAGTGCTTGGATACATCTTGCTTTTACAAGGTCAGGACCAACTTCATTGTCCGTCCATAGTATAGTTAAAATATCATCATCGCAGTTATGACACTGGTAAAACATTAGCGACTAACATTCGTTACTTGTGTACTAAGCCACAGTGTTTGAAATACTTGTCCAATATCAATCTACCCAATTTTGTAGTGAAATAGCTTGTAGCACCGCCCGTATTGCTTTTAACCTTACATATAATATATTTCAAGGAGCCAGTTTTTGCCTACAAAAGTTAATACGTGTGTACAACCAACGGAGTCATACGTTGTTCCGTAGTATTGTTTTTAACGTGTCCCAAAGAGATCGTACTTGGGCTAAAATACTAGTAACAGCCAGAATTGATAACTTTGAAGCTATAGGTACGTTAGCAATGAATACAGACTTAAAGAGTCACGTGCCAAAAGGCATGTTAAGGTCTTCCCAAACAATAGGTATGCCATAGTATTCTGCTGCAAACCACAAATTGGAGGCGTCTTCGATACTTGTGATTTCTTCTTTTCTCATCAAACTCAAGATTTTCGGGAGATGCTTTGAATGACTGTTTTTGGAGTGTTATTTGTTCAAATATTGTCGTTTAAGTATAAGCGCACCTACATTCCTCCAAAATCGTTGTTGTTGATGAATTATCTTGTAATGATTCAAAATGCACTTTAGACGCGAAAAGCGACGATGAATACGCGTTGAGAAGGTCCTCTGAAAGTGCGAAGCTAAAATCGCCACATTTAAAATGAATGTCATTTTCTTTTAGACCTGAGGTAGTTTTAGTCCTCACATATAGTTTCCGCTTCTTTTTTGGTGGTTCAGACATTAGTTCGAACTGTTTTGCTGTTTCTACAGTCAGAAGATGCTTTCGTTGCTAAGTCCCAGTGTAATTTTTTAGTTCTCTGAACGTCACCCCAACCGTTGCCGGTAATAACAAGCACATGTAGCAACTCAATTTTCGTACTTACACGGTTACAACAACCTGATATTTAAACAGACGAGAATAGTTTATTGCTGTTTCGGATACTCCCACAGCAAAATGTTCGCTATTGTTGATCCTACAAATACAATTACAGCTCCTTGGTAAAACCTCTGTTTACACAATGGCTATATCGTTAAAGGTTGTTTAGTGAGGTAAATAGACTGGTATCAATGAATCAACAATATCTTCACTCACTTTTGGGATTGATAATGTGATTTTGATTGTATGTACATCCAATATCTCCTCTTCAATTAAGGTCTACACAAAAGAGTATCAACCAATGAACTTACGAACAATTTTGTAGGTGCAATAAAACGTACAGCTGATTCTAAGAATGCACACAATATAGTCACAAGTTTTACACGCATTAACTTGTTGTGTACTAATACGTTGACATTTGTTTCCAACAATGGACTATGTAGCATTAGTAAAATATTGTCATCAATCAAATGGTGAGGTGTACATACTCTACATTGATCAGATAGTCATAATATATTCTTTTTTTTGTTTTGACTAACGTTGAGTGATACATCACCACAAATGTTTCCCATCCTATCATTGCTTGTTTGACATAGGATTTATGCATTCTTTCCTTTTCATAGAGTATATGCTCCCACATTTTACGTTGTGATGTTGCCCATAACTCTTCCGCTAAATGGTGTTACAAAGGGGAGCTAGTGTTGAAATAAACAAACATACTCAAGTTAGAATATGCCCATTTTTTTCCTACAATTGCGTCAATACATCTCGCCTTTACAACCTCATTTGCAACTTCGTCATCAGTCCACAATAAGTTTAAACCGTCTGTATCAAAACTGGCATGCTATGGAAAGTTAATGTGAAATGTTTCTTTTTTATCATACCAGGCCACATTGTTTGAAGTATTTTACTGTTATTGATCTACCAAGCTCTGTCGCTACGTATATTGGCTTACCGTTTGCAATATTCTCAGGAGAACAAAGATTGTTCATGCGGCTCCCACCCCTCGCCTTTTAAAAAGTTTGTTGTTGGCATCAAGTAAACATACGTACATCTTCCAGCAGCAGTTCTTTCAAGTTGGTTTTCCACATTAATTGCAGAAGTTCGAGAATGTTAATAACAGATAAAATGGGCAACTTAGTTTCTATAGTATTGTAAGTAACAACAGAGGTATTAAGCACGTGCTAAAAGGTATGTTCATGTCGTCCCACACAATGGGTACACCATAGTATTCAGCTGCAAACCATAAGCCTCCAGGATCTTCGATACTTGTGATTTCTTCATTTTTCATCAAACTCAATATTTTCGGGAGATGCTTTGAATGACTGTTTTTGGAGTGTTACATTATTTTGTCTTTTAATTAAGGAGCGCACCTACATTCCTCCAAAAGCGTTGATTTTGATGAATTATCTTGTAGTGATTCAAAATGTACTTTAGACGCGAAAAGAGACGATGAATACGCGCTAAGATTGTCCTCTGACAGTGTGAACATAAAGTCACCACATTTAAATTGCACTGATGTTTCTGTCGCCGATACTGTTGTTTTAGCCCTTGGATTCAATTTTCTTTTCTTTTTATGTGGTTCAGACATCGCAAGAAGAGTCGATGTCTATCTTGCCAGAAAAATTAACATATTTTGATTCCACTTGCTACTACTAAAAGTCATGACCAAATACGAATGCAAACTAGACTATGCACAAGGAACATTTACGACAACTGCATAGCTTTTATTTAGGGCGCATTGACATTGAGCGGTGTTGTTACCATAAATGCAAGTGGCTTTATAGTTGACATTGTGTTATGTTTCGGAACTCTACCCGATGAAGGAAAATTTGTGTAATTTAAGCAAATGTAACTTGGTGGTGATTGAATTATTGCACCAGTTTTCTTCCACAGTACACGAGGGATACACGTAGTTGAGAGTAAATCAAAAAAACCTTACTTTGTGTAGGGAACGCTCGTGGGCTCTTTATTGTTTGCAAAAACTTAAAGTAAATAACATAGTATCGCTAATACTTGCTGTGGCTATTCTTGTAAGGCAAGAAGATTCACTTGATGCCAAATACAATGTGTATTAAAAATTATGAAGGTATGTAGTTCTAGCATAACTGTACCATTACGGAAACCAATACAATAGAAGCTTATTTATTACTCTTAACAGGCATTAGATTTCTCAAAATATACTTGGTGGTTTCGATCATAAGGAGTAAGAAATATCGGTAAAAAACTTTCAAGCAATGAATCATCTACTTTTGGAATTGATAATGTGATTGTGTAATTGTCGTTGTCGTGTACTTTATCTTCAATGAAAGTCTAGCAACAAATCAATATATCATAAGGTATTGAACAAAACAAAAGAACTCACTGCAAGTTCCAAGAAAGTGCACAATAGACTACAAAGTTTTTTCTGCATCTGCGAACTGTCTGCAATAGCTTTGACAGTACAGAACTTTGAACTAGCTCATACACGTTAGTATCAAGAATTGTAAAATATAGACATACACAGGGTGAATAATAACGTCACTGTAAATATTTGTTTGGGGTAATGACTGCGTGCAATACAAAATAACAATTTTTTCTGCAACATCTTTTGCTCGTTGGGCGTAGGTTTGCTCTAGAATTTCCTTTTTTGCGTACAATCTTTTCCATCGTACATATTGTGATCTGCACCACAACTCTTCAGCTAAACAATACATCACAACGTGTACATCTAGGAAAACAACATACTGAAGTTGGCAAACTTCCAAAATCCACCTGTAATTGCTGCAAAACTTTTAGCATTGGCAATTTCATATCCAACCTCGTCGTCTGTCCAAAGCACTATCAGCTCGCATACGCCTTCTTCATTTGTTGAGTATTTATGGTGCTTGTTGAGGTGTTGTTAGTTTCGATAAGCTCGCTAATATCATACCAAGTTACAGTGATTAAAGTACTTTGCCAATGCAGCTCTACCCAATCGCGTATTTAAATATGGTTCCTCAACATGGTTACAAACCGTATCTGAGTTGTAACCACGGATTGCCTTTAACACGAGTTAATACACTTGTGGAATACGTTGAGAACACTTACTCTTTTTTTAAGTGAAGTTTTCAAGGATTCCCAAAAAGTTCGTATCTATCTGAATATGTTTACAACAGCGACAATTGCTAGCTTAGGTGCTATGATATGTAAACAAACAAAGAGTTGAGTATTTGAACCACATACCCAAGGGCATGTTTATGTGTTCCCAAACAATCGTAACACCATAGTATTCTGCTGCAAACCATAATCCTGCAGGATCATCAATACTCGTCATTTCTTCTTTTCTCATCAAACTTACGATTGTTGGAAGAAAGTTTGAATGGCTGATACTCAGTCAGTGCGTATACTTATTGATGATGCGTCATGATACATACCTACATTCCTCCAAAGTCGAAATCGTTTTAGTTTTCGAATTACAACTGATGTGACAATGAGTAACTTCACAAGCGTCTTCACGGGTAGCTTCATTCATAAAAGATACTGGAGTTCTTTAAAGGCTACCTTGGCCGTACGTACATAATATTGCATCAGTAAATTATACAAGCAACCAATACATAATGATGTTTAACGTGCAACAACACGGGAACAAACTCAGGCACCAAAAAAACATTTATTGTTAGGGATGTTTCGTTTACTCGTCGAAGCGAGATATCTTTCAAATGATGTTTTCAGCTTGATAAACAAACTTTGGAATATGTCAATGTTCCCTAAAGACTGTACAACGTACTGGCACATTGCTGTTAGTGAGGCAAATAGACTGGTATCAATGAATCAACAATAGCTCCGCTCACTTTTGGAATTGAAAGAGTGATTTTGATTGTGTGTACATCTAATATCTCCTCTTCAATTAAGGTCTACACAAAATGTAATCAGCCAATGGAACCAAAAAGTATGAAGCTGTGTAGATGCAGTGAAAACGTACAGCTGATTCTAAGAATGCACACAATATAGTCACAAGTTTTTCACGCATCAACTTGTTGTGTACTAATACATTGACATTTGTTTCCAACAATGGACTATGTGGCATTAGTAAAATATTGTCATCAATCAAATGGTGAGGTGTACATACTCTACATTGATCAGATAGTCATAATATATTCTTTTTTTTGTTTTGACTAAAGTTGAGTGATACATCACCACAAATGTTTCCCATCCTATCATTGCTTGTTCGACATAGGTCGCATGTATACTTTCTTTTTCACGGAGTAGATGCTCCCACATTTTACGTTGTGATGTTGCCCATAACTCTTCCGCTAAGTAAAATTAAGAGCGAACAATGGTAGTAAAAACCCTACTCAAATTGGTATACACCCATTGTTTTCCCAAAATTGCGTCAATACACCTCGCATTTACAACTGCAGGTCCAACTTCTTCATCTGTCCATAAGATTCTGAACTCCCCAGTAGCAAAGCTACAATTCTATTCGAAAAAATTAATATAGAATAAGTTGGATGATTATACCAAGCCACAGTGTTTAAGGAACTTTACTGTTATAGATCTGCCAAGGTCTGATGCTAAAAACTTTGGGCTACCACGTGCAACTTTCTCGGCACTACAAAGAGTGATTGTGAAACTACCTCCTCTTGCCTATGAAACAGTTTGTTGTTGTTACAAAGATAACGTACGGCACGACGTAGATTTGTCTTCAGATTGCCTTTCCACACTGTTCTCAGATCATCGATAATATTTATTGCAGCTAAGATCGGCAGTTTAAATCCTAGTATTGTAAGTACTAAAGGAGGTATTAAGCACGTGCTAAAAGGCATGTTCATGTCTTTCCACACAATGGGTACACCATAGTATTCTGCTGCAAACCATAAGCCTCCAGGATCTTCGATATTTGTGATTTCTTCATTTCTCATCAAACTCAATATTTTCGGGAGATGCTTTGAATGACTGGTTTTGAAGAGTTAGAACACTAGAGTGATAGTTGGTGTATATGACGGGTAATGCGTACCTACATTCCTCCAAAACTGTTGTTGTTGATGAATTATCTTGTAATGATTCAAAATGAAGTTTAGACGCGAAAAAAGATGATGGATACGCGTTTAGAAGTGTTTCTGAAAGTGTGAAACTAAAGTCACCACAAACAAACTTTTCACTACCAGTTGCTAGTGGTGTTGTATCTTTAGAATCCAACTTTCTCTTCTTCTTTGGTGGTTCAGACATAAAGAAGTTGTAAAAGTAACAGACTAATAAATCAATCTTGAAAGCGATGGACTTTGTTGGTGCTAAAAAAAGTGGATGATAAATACAAAAACTAATGGCACTCTAGTTTTTTACCAGCTAGTTCTTTGCATAGAATAACAAGTCACTTTGATAATATGCCAAGTAGCTCAGTTCAACTTACTCCAGGTTTTAATACGCATGTTGCACTTTGTTCCTAGTTTTAGCAAAGATCTGCACCCTTTTTCAAACGCTACGCCTTTGTAGAACAACAAAAAAAGTAGTGGTACTATTCGTTAGGTTACTTTTGAAATGTTGGCACCACTTAAACATTTCCGCTTTTGCGGCAAAAAAGCCGAAAATTGTGCAAGTTTCCTGTCATTTAGAGCGCTTGCTACAAAGAAAACTCGTAAAGTTTTCAGCTGTAGCGTTTGTTGTCATTTTTTGGAGTGTTTACAAAGAAAACTCGCACTGTTTTCGTCTTTATTGCCTTCGCTCACAACGCTCCTGAAACGCATACAAATAGTCGAACTTGGCTCTTCTATGCAAGTATGTAAAGCCCATATAGAGGCGGAAACGTTTAAGTAGAAATCGACATTATTAGTTCTAAATAACTCTATTTTATCGGGCTAGACAATTCAATAACGACGTTGACTTTGCGTTATTTTAGAGTAAAGCATGTCAGAGCCTCAACTAAAGAAAAGAAAATTGAATCAGGCACCTGGTACATCTGTACCAACAACTAAAACGTCAGTACAGTTTATATGTGGTAATTATACCTTCGCACTGTCAGAAACACTCCTAAACGCGTATCCATCGTCTCTTTTCGCGTCTAAAGTACATTTTGAATCATTACAAGATAATTCATCAACTACTACGCTTTTGGAGGAATGTAGGTGCGCTCCTTACTTAATTAAAAGACAATATTTGAAAACACATCCGACAAAATAACGTACTCTCCAAAAATAGTCATTCAAAGCATCTCCCGAAAATATTGAGTTTGATGAAAAATGAAGAAATGACAAGTATCGAAGATCCTGGAGGCTTATGGTTTGCAGCTGAATACTATGGCGTACCCATTGTATGGGAAGATATGAACATACCTTGTAGCACGTGCTTAATACATCTTGTTATTACACTAACATGTACCAGAGTGTAAACTACCAATTTTAACAGTCATTCATATTCTTGGACGTCTACAAAAACAGTGGCAACACGACTTTGTAGCAATTCTGCATCGTGATGTACAGTGTTCTTTGAGTACAACAACAAACTTTTTTATAGGCACGGCGCGGCAAGCGCATGAAGAGTGTTTTCTGTGCCGAGACGGTAGCAAGTGGCACGGTAATATATCTAGCAACAGAACTTGGTAGATCAATGACGACAAAGTACTTTCAACGTTGTGGTATGGTACGCATATAGACAAAACCTGTTCTGTATTTATTCTTTCAAATAGTACCCTAGTTTCGATAATGGTGAGTTTAGACTATTATGGACTGATAATGAAATTGGACCGGAAGTTGTAAAGGCGAGATGTGTTGATGCAATTTCAGGAATAAAATGGGACTATTCCAACTTGGGTACTAGTAATTTATACCAAGTTCACTCCCTTACGTCTCTCAGCGGAAGAGTTGTGGGCAAAAGCACAACGTACTATTTGGGCGCACTTATATAATACAAAGGAAAGTTTAAGTAAATCCTATATGAAACGAGCAATGGTAGGATCAGAAACATTTGTGGTGATATATTACTCAACTTTAGTTGATCGAAAAGCAATGCACCACGATTATTTGATCGGTGTAGAGTGCGTCAATTGTTGTTTTAAGTAGGCTGTTTACTAATATCGACGTAGTCCATTGTTGGAAACAAATGTCAATGTAGTAGTACACAACAAGTTGATGCGTGAAAAACTTGTGACTATATTGTGTGCATTCTTAGAATCAGCTGTACGTTTTACTACACCTACAAAATCGCTTGCAACTTCATTGTTTGATACTCTTTTGTGTAGACTTTGATTGAGGAGGAGAGCTTGGATGTACATACAATCAGAATCACGTTTTCAATTCCAAAAGTGACCGAAACTATTGTAGAATCACTGATGCCAGTCTTTTTGCCTCAATGATGCTTATGAAGTGTTATCAAGATCCCTAAGTACTGATCACGATTGCCATATTATTAAAAGAAACAAACACTAAATGTTGACTGTCGAAGTCTTATTATGAAAGTACGAAAGGCCCGAAAGGATCCCAACTAGACGGCGTGGCATCAGTATATTTATTTAATTAACACCAACAATTGCATTTGTTCAACATACTCTTAACCAGTAGGACTCGGTACGATCTGAAGGAATATCCAAAATCACCTTCTGGAATAATGTATTTGTTGTACATCACACTAACGTCTACTTGGATGCCAGGCTAAATAGTCGGCAATGGTTTCCCTACCTTCTCCGACTCGTATAGCGTGATTTATTCCGCACGTGATGAAGAGCAAGCCAAATTTATAATTTATAATTTAGACTTTTTCCAAACTTGTACAGTCAAGTAAATACGGTGTACCTAACGCATGAATAAACACTCTCACATGGAGCACAAATGTTATGAGAGCGACTTTGAGCCATTGATAATACCTGAAATGATGTTTGCCATTATTGGCTCATGCGATTTTACCACACAACTCACATTACGCTTAGTAAGCGTAGGAACAAAAGAACTGGTATTGAGAACGCCTTCTTATAGAAAAGTAAGCAAATCGCAGGCTATTTTGATAAAACTATCTTTAAAATGAATAAAACCGCTCAAGGGGTTAATAAGAAGCAAATTTTCGTACAATAAACGCCTGCAAATGGAGTATGATAAGTTATGTGATCAAACCGATCCTAAACTACACGTTAACGTACAAACATGGGATAAAACGTGGGAAATAACGTTCCCTGGACCTGTACTACAATAACATAAGTAAAGAAAGCTATTTTGCTAACGAAGCTGCTCCTAGAAAGATACACCATATGAGGAAGGATATTTCACCCTCATATTTAGATTAAATGTACGCACAAGGACAAAAATGACAAAAAGACAACGGATTTTCTGCAAATGATGATTCTGTTTTTAGGACAACTACCCGTTTAAGGCTCCCTTTGTAAAATTCAAAACTAAGCTAATACATCCAATGGTAACCTCCCCTTTTGTTAACGTATACTTCCAGCTAACCAGGCGCAGTTGTTTGCTCATGGAGGCACACATTTAGCGATGCTGTACCAGGATTGGAGTCCGGTGTCTTGGATGGTAGATGTTGTTAAAACTATACGAGAACTACTAACTAATTTTGACGATGGTAACACGTGAAACAATACTTGAAGTTCATTAGGCTAACAAGTACTGCAGTAGAGTACTACAATAATTCAGAAGTATACAAAATGTTGAAGGAAGATAGAGAAGGATTTATGAAAAAAGCAGCTGAGATGACAAAGTTACATGCATCTATGCCACCATCACCAAGTTAAGATATTAAACACCACTTCTTCTCGTTTTTCTATTGAAATAACAGTAGCTTCGAAGCTTGTTCCAAAAGCGGTAATGTAAACAAGAATGTATTTAATGCTATTTTATTGTACAGTTTTTGGTACATCTTTTATTCTAAGTTGCAAATAAATAGTTGAGCATCAATTTGCTGGTTTCAGGACTTTATTGAATTTTGTCAATACTTCAGCTAGAAGTGCAGGTGGAGGTCTATGGTGATTAAATTAGAAAAAGAACAAATATTTAGAACATGTAAAAACTTACGGCTCATCATCAGCCATAGAACTTCCACTGACAGTTGATACTGTTTGTTTCATTCGCTCAAAATCAGGATTCACGATACCACATGCATAATCTGCAACTACATTTTTAAGCTTATCAGCACCCTAAGAGAAAAAATGAGGTTAAAAACCAAAAGCAGTAAAAAAAAAAGACGTTGGCGAGATTCTTGCTTTTTTCTGAGTATGTACCTCATTGATTGACGCCAGTGCGCTTACAGCACTTTCTACTTTATCAAATACAACGTATGCATAGCTATCATAGTAGTACACATGTTTGACTTTGCCATGTTTACTAAAAGTATCTTTGACATCTTCTTTTGTCACTCCTTTCCATAGTTTCTTAATTTTAAGCGTTTTAGTCTCTTTAGGAACACTCAATATTGGATCTTTCGACATATCGTAGGCTGGTACATCTATACCAAGCTCTTTTGATACCATCTCTAGGAATACATCTGTTTTTGCCCAAACACGAAGTGTTGCTTTCTTGTCATAAGGAGTTTTTTGAAGATTAATAATGACAAGTTGTCCACCTCTTTTTGCAACGCTAAACACGATCAATAAGTAACTTTTTTGATATGAATTTAAGTCCTTACGCTAGAGGATACTCTGCAGCTGATGAAACACGCATACTTGTGCCCATTACAATTGCCAAGTCAGCTTTTTTTGAGTTTTTTACTGCATTTGAATGTTCAGTTGAACTTAGGAACTAAGGTATACATGTTAATACTTGACTTCAACGTGCTCTAGCAGTATACGTATACGTACTTCACCGAAGTTAATGATGCAATCCTTAAGTACACCTTTACAGCCACGTTTTTCACACAGTCTTCCAGTTTGTCTATTTTTAACACGTCCAAGGACATCAAAGTGTCGGAAATATTCAGCTCCGCAATCAGCGCACACTTCCCTAAGTGTTCACTTAGTACGAATTCACTATCTTTAGGTCTTTAAAAAGTACGTACTTGAATACATTACCATGTATTTCAGATACTTTAGATCTAGGTGCACCGCTTCTCAGATGTAAACAATCAACATTTGTCGAGACAATATGGCTGAGGTGATTCCTTTAAAACTTGTCAAAAAAAACCAAGACGCTGCGGTGCAATCTCCGAAAATTAATACTTACGGCTTCAGCATCTCCATAAGTGCCATATGGCCGAATGTAGGACAAGCTTCGTCCATAAAACCTTCTAGTTTGGGCTTTATGCCTTGTTCTTTTTGCGTCCATATTCCTGTAGGCCCTCTGTAGTCAGGGACGTTTGCGGAGGTAGAAATACCAGCTCCTAGGGAAAAAAGTTAAAAATGGATCAAAATTATATTGTTTGCGTACCTGTGTACGCTACCGAGTGTTTTGATGCTCGCAGCATATCAGCAAACTGCTTTGCTTTCTTTTGAACAAGTTTTAGGTCTTCATGGTGTTCTAATCGTTGTAAGTCGTTTATTTCCTTCACTTCCTTCCTCTTACCTGCGTATTTAGACATGATGCGCTCTTTAATGTTATCAATTAATTTATTGTGTTTTCTTGTGCTACGTCCTAAAATTATTTTCAGTGAAAGCTGCAACTTTACGAATTTTGAAGAAATAGGAACACCCTCAAAAACCTTGCGAAAACGTTAATAGAGCAACAACAATATTAGAATGTGTTACTCCACATGTACTTGCAGAGCTTAGCACGTGTCAAAATTGTGATAAGGTTTTTTTTGCATTTCATTTTCTGAACAGTATTATCACTTTGTCAACGCGCCTTTCGTCCACCAACCTTTGAAAATGCACGTGTTGGTAGAGATACAAGCGAACAAGTTATTAATATATCTTTAACTGAAAAATAATTCTTTGTAAAATGGTTTTCATCAATTTTTTTTTGTTGTACAATTTTTTTTCTGTTATGGCTTTTCTCATCGTTTTCTTTTTTTTGATTTGGCTATGATATTTTTACGACGTTTTTACATATCGGACACTCCTTATGATCCTTTAACCAAGGATCAATACAATCACAATGAAATATATGTAAACAAGGTAATCTCCTTAGTTTTTCGCCTGTATCATACTCGGCAAGACAGATAGAACAACTAAAGAAAATATGAGCAAATCAATAAAATGTTTAACCAACATACGTCATCTCTGGAAATTTCTCGCCTGCATAATTAAACGTTGGTAACGCAGATAACGTTTCTGTTGATACACCAACATTGACATTTCCTAGTCTTGCTCCAAGAGCAAGCAGATCCTAAACAGATAAATATGAGCCAAAACCGATTCCCACTTTTGAAACAGAATAGAAAAAACAAAAATAACAGAATCATACCTCGTAAGAATCTGCTCCACCAAGTCCACCCAATCCACCCATTCCACCCATTCCACCCAGTCTCAATCCACGATCACGTAATCTAAAATGTCTAGGGACTGCTCTAGGCATCACTCTGTAACGCCTACCTTCATTTGAAGGTGGATAAGGGTTTGATCTTCTAGTTCTTCCACTTATTAAATCGCGAAGAGCATCAGCTGCCTCTGTAGACGTCGTAGCATCTTCAAACGTGAAACCGCCAAGCCTTTCATCACTACAACTGTTAAACCAAGAAATACGTCCACTAAACTCATATTATTACCTTGAACGTCTTGGTCTCCTACGTCGAAAAGATGGTACATATGGGCCATCATCATCATTTTCTAGCTATAAGAAAAAAGTGAGTGAATTTTTTATTGTTATTTAATTGTTAACTCACTCTAGCCAATTGCCTTGCTAACTCAAAATCTTGGGCTTCCTGTACTCTACGTGCGATTTCAGAATCTGTTTCTTCTCTTCTAGATCGAGTTGAGTCATCTGGAACACCTTCACTAGCGTTCCCCTCTAAATATAAAATCAATCTTACATAAAATTGCTTTCAGCATTTTAAAATCCCGTACCACTTGGCCTTCGTCTCTCTCCTCGTGAATTACGTCGTCTAGATGGTCTTGTAACATCCATGCTCCTAAAAAAGAATGTTAGAGGGAGTTGCATAGCTGTTAAGGCTAATTAAAAATAAAAGCTAACCGAGATAAAAAGTTTGTTGTTGGACTTCTATCATTTGTTTCTCTTCTTCTCGAGTGATTTGCTGCTCTTCTTGATCGATTTGTTGCTTCTCTTCTTGCCCTTTCATTATTTCCTATTGCTGCTCTTCTCCTCTCGAAGTAAGTTCCACCAGGAGACCTTCCAGGAGACCTTGTTTGATTCTCTGTCCTTCTTGGTATAAACGAAAGGCTTGACGTTAATTCATCATCAAGAGCAGCTATTTCTTCTCTGTATAATTTGGCTTGTAATTCACGTGCATATGTTTCATCCTGTTTTTGGTAAAAGTTAAATAACGAGAAAACAAAAACAAAAAAAAAACAAAAAATAATTCTTTCAAAGTAGCTACATCCAAAAGAGGCAGTGAACGAATTGTATTTGCATTAAAATACGAGCAACTTGTAAAGTGTTATTCACCATAAAAAAACAGGGTTTACGAGTGATTGTTAAGTTAATACACGTGTAATAAAGCGGTGTTTTCTGAGAATGTTAACGAAACTTTTGGCGCGGTTTAATCCCGCCTCAAGTCAATACAACCACCAGTAACCACTATAAAATAATAGGACTACCACGTGATTTATACTAACGGTTAAAAAGAGCCAAAGGCAATAAGCTCAACAGAAAGAAAAACCAAAATAAAAAAAGTTTTTTAAGTGAGCGTACTGCAACTGATTCTGGGCTTGGTGGTACATAATCACCGTCCTCTTCTGAAGAACTGTCATCAGAGAGAACCGAAAAATCCAAGCTTGGTGAGTCTGAAACTAACGACCGCCTACTAGATCTACTAGACCTCCTGGAGGCGTCTTCTGAAGAATTATCACGAGTTGATGGCCAAATAGGTGAATCTGGTACAAACGCAGGTCGATAACGACGGTTTGATGTTATGTTTGGAGAGGTTGTCTAAAGGGATAAATAAGAAAAAAACAAATAACTTTCTTTTAATTTTGTCAAACGCCTTGACGTTTTGAGAAGCTACAAAACGCGTAAATAAATATTCCATACGAGATCTAGTATTGTTCGCTGTCGTGTTGGCGATGAAACAGGACTTGAAGGGCCTGGCGAATCTATTTCCATGTAATCAACTGCAACAAGCGGTTCTTGCGGTGTATTACGTGATGCTCTGCTATAGGAACTGGTTGAGTGAATTGAGGTTCATTCATCTGTAAAACACTGTAACTATGTCGCGTACGTTATATCTGGCCGAGGGAGAGTATTCAGAGATGTTCGACTGCTCATTGAAGGCTGTTGTGCAAGGTCCCGCTCTGAATTATCTCTCAGAGATAACGAAGGGTCAGGCGCCTTTTCTGGCGTGTTTACATCCATTTGTAACAACGAATTTAGCGTTTGTTCGAAATCCCGCCTGTTGGCATCGTAGATGAGAGAAATTACGTCGTCTGCTATTCTCCCTGCGAACATCTGTTGTAACTCTCGCAACTTGTACCCACTCATCGTCACAAGGCCTTGAACGTTAAAAGTTTAATGCGTCTAAACGCTCAAAAGTAGACTTAAAGCCTTGTGAAATATCATTCACAGAACACTAGACTTCAGTGCGATTTACAATGTCAACTAGGTTGGCAATCAAAACTATAATTGCCTGTCCGATTGACATAGCATCATTTACCAACACTGGCGCACAATCATGTCCTTCTGAAGATCAATCATTACCCTGACAGTAAAGGTATAGGAGTGAAAGTATCGTGTGCAAACACATGCCAATCTTGCCTTCCCTCTTCTGCCTTGTTGTTTCCCAAAAAGCAAGGCGGACTAACACCGTTGTCACAGATACGTAGTAGAAAAAAATGCTTCTCCAAGCTAATAAGTAAACATACATTCACCAAAGGCTCATCCTTCAGGGCAGAAGTTTCAAACTGTGACCATTCAGCGCACCCTAAACTTTCTCTATGATTTGATTACTAAACAAGACGAAATTGTTGGAACAGCAAAGAAAAAATGCTCAAAACCTTTTGTTCTTCACTCACGTGACAAAATGTATAAGCTAACTACGCACATTATTCTCAGTCTATTATTTATATCGGCAATAGCATTTGAGGTACTCGTAGCAAAAAAAACCCTCTAAACGAGTCTAACCAGCACCTCCAAGCCCCTAGACAGCGTACTTATAAGTAACAACAGTACAGGAAATAGTACAGGTAATTTTCAGTAGAATTAAGCTTAACGCAGAGACTAACACTATGAATAGCTCCTTCACGTGCGTTAAACCGATGAGAGGTTTTTTCTACATGAAAAACTTGAAGATAACAATTCCGCCCAAATTGACACTTTCTAGCCAAGCCATTTCCGCCAGGAGCCATTATCGGCATTATTGTTGGTAGCTTACTCACAATTTCATGCGTGTCACTTATTGTTGCATTTTTCATAACACAAAGGAAGAGAGAATACCAAAGGGTAAAATAGATACTTTTTTTGTAGAAATCGCGTGTCTAGAATAAAGTTCCGAAACGAGAACGCTTCATTCGCTCACAACCACGTATATGTTACACTTAACCTTGATACATTTGGAATTATTTCCGTTACTATCAATCATGGATAGTAGTATCACGAACTGAAAAAGACAAATAAGGGAAAACTCAAGAAAAACTTGTAGTTTAGGTTCCACAGTCCTACTGAACGTGGTGTCTGCTACTTCCAAAAAAGTACAACTTAAAGGTACATTGAGGGAAGTCGTTATAGACAGGGGCAAATGACGATGCATAAATCTTACAAGGGTAAGTTGCAAACGAAAAAACAAAGTAAACAAGAGATAATGAGAAAAAAATTTATAAGTCTAATCATCGTCAATAGTGTACGAATCTACAATTAATTGTGAAGTAATAGAATACTTCAATGGATCACCACCTTCTGAATTGAATACTTCCTCAACCTAAGACAAAAGATTAACACCCAAAAACGTCAAAAAGTGCAAAAAAGTCCAAAAAGTCCGAGAAAAAAAAAAAGGACAAACCTCCAAGTGTGCGACAGTCTTGTTTGATACGAATGCTACATCAATAGGGAACAAGAAAGAAGTATCTGTATTATCCTTTTGCCACTTAGCAATCTCAAACTCAAGAGTGCCATTACGGTTATCATCATTAATCAAAGGAATTCTCCACTCAAGTGTGGAAGATCTTGCGTCAAAATCATAAGTTCCACTCTCGATTTGGTTCACCATTGGAGCGTCTTTACCTCTAAAAAAAAGTTAGAGCAAAAAAAAAACATCGCCACTCAGCGTAAGCACGTACACTACAGGAACGCGAATAATAACATCATGGAGCTCGTAAGCGCGTTGTTCGCCTAGTTCGTATTCCATATTTACTATTGTGATACCTTCTGGAGAGCTGGATGGCCAACAATTTACTAAAACATCGTCTTAGAAAAACAAACAAAAAAAAGATGGAGAAAGAAACCAAATATTTCTACCTTTAAGTGGTAACTTGTCTTCATCTTTGCTCTGCATACGCCACCTCAATACACCTGTTGGTGTATGAAGAGGTAAATGGACACGAGAAACATCCTTAACGCAGATAACGGATTCCTTAGCCCAACGTTGTCTGTTAATGTTTGGATGAGGCTAAACAAACATTAATAAGGCTCTGTCTCACTTCATTCGGTTAAAATATACTACTTACTTTCATTTGTACGCTCTTATCAGTGTTATTTGTTACGCGAACAAACGGTTGAGTGCATCCTTGTTGTGTAATAGAAATGGTAAAATCACCTTTTGCCTCCATTCTGTTTATACCACCATCACGGTCAACGCTTACATTTAAGTGCTCGGTTATAGCGATATTAATACTAAAAAAAAACCCATAAGACGCAATGAAAAGGCACCTAACAAAAACAAAAATAAAGCAAGCGAGCATGAATGAGACCGACATGTCGAGAAAAAAAACAAGATAAGAATCGTACGGATCGTTTGATACTGGAGCAGCTGCTACTTGCTTTTTCTTTGCAGCAGGGCGGTCACCAATATCATCAATATCTCCTTCTTCTTGCATCTTCCTCAAATACTTATCTGTTTGGTTCACAACACCACGACGTTTACCGCTAAGGTCAAATCCCTTGGAAGAAAATCAGCACTTAAGCAAATAACAACAAAAAAATCTTTATCTTACGCCTGAAGTCTGTTGTTGTTGTTCTTGTTGTTGTTCTGGTCTTCCATATCCTCTACCACCAACAGAAGGGCCACGTTCATCCCTTTAAAGTCTCAATAAACGAAAAGGATTTGAGAGAAAAAAACACAAAGCATACCTCTGGTAACCGCCTCGTGAGTTATTATCAATAATATAAGGCTCAGGATTTCTACCGCCACCATAACCTTGGCTACGATTTGGACCAATATCACTGATACCCATCTTTTCTCGCTCTCTACGCTGCCTAGAAACGAGTAAGAACGTCCAAATTTAATCAAAAAATGATCAAAAAAAAAAAAGAAAAAAAAACGCACCTATCAAGTTCTTTGCGCACTTGCTTGGCTTTCAAACGAGCCTCCTTTATCTTGGTCTACAAAACACTTAATATTTTTGTTTGTTAACGCAAAAAACAACAGCCTTGCTGCTTCACAGTGTCCTCAAGCCACGTGGTTTTTGTAAAGATAATTTGAAAAAAAAATTCAATAAAGATTGCTTGTTCATACCTCCTGTAACATCTCAGCAATCTTCTCTTCGTTACTGTCCATTTCGGTAAATTGTTTGATTTGTTGCACTGTCACTTTTTCTTTGTAACCCATGGCAATAACCTCGTCAAAAGCAAATACTAGCGTAGGTAAGGGACAATACTACTTTTTTTTGATCAAATTGCGAATTAAAAGGTTTTTTTTCGCTTTTAAACCACGTTGTACGCACTCAAATCGAAAGCCTTTGATAAAACCTCCTGTTCGCTGACGCCTCGACAATACTCGGGCACCTAAAACGTAACTAGTTAGTATTACCACTAACACGCCATCACGCACTAGTTTTGTGAGTATGTGTAACGTTTCAAGGTCCTCAAGTATATTACTCGCTTTGTTTGTCAATACTACCATATACATTGTATCCATCGGTTGGTAGAGGTACCGCACAGAATCAGTCTCTATATACGTGTGTTGTTGTCCTCCAGAACCCAGCAGCTTGGGAAAAGCTGCCAATAAACCCTCGATGCGCGAGCGAGTTATATGAATAAATTGTCGCGATAGGAGCGCTAAAGAAATACATTATTCACATAGAAAAATCATACACCCAATTACCTTTGCCCGCCTTAGAAACAACAGCAACAGCAAATACAACCATGTTTTGTTGCTACCAGTTGCTGACGTTGCGTACAAAAATGTAACTTAAGCAATTAAGGCCTGAAGCGAAAAAAAATTTACTAGTTTACCAATCGCTTGTTACCACGTGTCAACGGGACTATGAGGTACAGGACAACAGACAAACAACACAAATGACTACGAAAGTTTTATTTCTAACACGCTAGATTACAGTATTTGGGACGGATTTAAGAATCGTCGTCACCTTTGGATTTCTTGTCTTCCTTCTTACGTGCTTTCTTGTCGTCTAACTTACGAGTCTTCTCCGAACTCTTTCTATCTAAACCAGAGTCAGAAAACGAGAGAAGCACTGGTTGTCAATCAACGTACGTTTTTTCTTGTCCTTTTTAGTAGATTCTACATTTCTGCTCTTTCTACGTTCGCGGCGTCCTTCGCGTTGAACTCTTCGTTCTTTCCTCTTTTTATCTACCATCGAGTATAACTTGTTACGATACTCTTCGATGGTAAACTTAGTATTATCATCGAATGGGAGCGTAATCTTGTGGGTAAAACAAGGTTCGTTTTCCTCATTGTGAAATTGAGACACGTATTCGTGTTTCAAGGCACCCTCAGCGGTCATACGCTTGTCAGGGTTAAATACAAGAAGATTCATCAACAGATCAATAGCATCTGGAGGAGCATGTGGGAATAGTTGCTCCGGCGACTTAGGATGCGATTTAGGTAGAGAACTGCGAAAATAGTCAGCACAAAAATACAAATGCCGGAGAAACTAGCGTACGCTATCATAGTAGCTGCATAACTTGAGTCAAGGCAAGCAATATCGCTGGCGGATGGAGTTCCAGTAATTTCCATGATACGATCCAATTGGTTCATTGTAGATGTACCAGGGAACAAAGGCTTTCCACCGAGTAACTCGGCCAAAATACAGCCAATGGACCACATATCAACACCTAGGCGGTTAATTAGCGAAAGAAAAAAAAAGCGCTAAACATACCTTTTGTATACTTTTTACAACCCAGTAGAATCTCTGGAGCACGGTACCAACGAGTGGCAACGTAGTCAGTCATAAGAGCGACTTTTTCCTTGCTATCGTCATCAACGAGACGGGCAAGTCCGAAATCTCAAGTAAAATAAGCATACGCTAAGGAAAACAACAACGTACCAGCTACTTTAACGTCGCAAGAGGAATCAATGAGGATATTACCTAAATAGCACTTAACAAAACCGAAAAAACACAAAAAAACAAAAAGAAGTTGTTTTTACTTCCTATCCGTCGTATTATCAAAACGTACCTGGTTTCAAATCACGATGCAACACATTACCAGTGTGCAAGAACTTAATTGCTTTGAGTAGTTGATATACAATATATCTCATGTGAACACCTGAAAACAAGAAAGTCAGTAAAAAGATACGACGAAGCTTTAAACGTTTCAAAATACACTTGAGAGTGTAGAGAATGCAATAAGGTACTTACCTTCTAGAATATTGGCGCGAATGACGGAGTGTAGATCGGTCTCCATGTAAAAGAACACTAAGTAGATATCTCTGTCGTTTTCTGCCTTCAAGACGTTCTTTAGCTTGATAATATTCTCATGGTCACTAAACTCCTGCAAAAATAGAATCTCTCTAAGATCGAGGTTAATTAGGGTCACACGCTAGTGTTAGAGCTACCTGAAAGTACGTTGTGCATCTGTGGCGTTTTGAAAGGCGTCGAAAATCTTTTTCAAAGCAAGAGTTTCTCCTGTCTTTTGGTCGATACACTTCCATACAATACCGTACGCCTGGGTAAAGTTAGCGTCATACTATAAAGCTGCTGAAAATAGATCGGAGCTCACTGCGTTCCATTGTTAGAACTGTTTGCAGTGTTGAAAGAGCGAAGTAAGAAGAGATTTCAAGGCCAAACGACAAAAAGTCACTCCTACAAGTGAATCGTTGTCTAGTTCGACAAGCGGTTCTGATTTTAAAATAACGCTGCTCTTTGCAACGTAGGCAACGAATAGGATATAGAAAAGGTTTTAAAAAGTGCTTACTCCTTTTCCAAGCTTCGATACGATTTCGTATCGTTTAAGTATATGCTTATCAATGTCTTCGCTCATTTTATCAGTTTAGTAAAGTAAACTGAGTTGCTGCGCTAGGCTAAAGTTTTTTTTAATTTGAAAAGCTATGACCGGATGAGAGCTCAATTTTAACGCCTAAATTGCTTCATTTTATAAAATACGTGGTCTATTATCAAGTTAGAATACTTTGCCGATTACTGATTAAAGGAGAATCGGATGTTTCTAAAATACCTTAAAATGCTGAAATTTCGGTCATCAAAACGGTAGGTAGATACTACAGGGTACCAATTAGACAACAAAAAGCTAATTCAGACAGACTCCGTTTTTTTATAGACAGTATCTTGTCAAAAACTCTTCCAAACGTAATGATACGCAAAGACGACGCTAATGCTTTATTTTATTATTTTCGGGTTGTCAACTCCTCGTCTACATTTCAATTTCTATTTCTGTCCATCTCCGCACTCCATAAGCTCTATATATATAGCGTCAACGCTAACCATTCATCAATATTTACGGTTTAAAAGCACTTTGGGTAAAATAGTTTACCTAACTATTTAAAGATAAAGTTAATTGCTTTGCAATACTGCACAATGCATTAAAAAAGGTACTGTGCTTATCGATATGTTGTGTTCTATTTAAAAAAGCAACTACGGCGTATTATTGTCTAACATAGACTAGAACGAAACAGCATTACTGAACAACATTTCTACAGTATATTCCTAACAAGTAAAAGCGACGTCCTCAGCTCTTTATGAAAGGAAGGCTTCATTGAAAGTTTTTCATCATGACATAGCATTGAAGCAATGCTGGGTACCCTGTTGTAACAACTGGCGTTATTGCATGATAAACCGTTTTAGCGGGAGTACACATTATCGTAAAACATTTTTGGGCAATTGTTTTTTTGGTTATTTTACAATGAAGTGAATAGAGTTCAGTTACTTTGTCCTATTCGTTAACATAGGAATATGCCCATTCATCTAGTGACATATCCTCACCGATTAAATCAAGTACAGCGCACTTCATCCACTCTCCTGATTTGAATATGTACTTGACACCTGCTGAAATTAAGCGGTCACTAAGTTCCCTGTCTGAAGTTGCAACGAGGGTTCTCTGGCATAATGTTGGATTTGCATGAGCCCAATGTACTAAAGCGTCATCTGCAATATTGTGTTCAGGCACACATCCTCTTAAAGTGACGACCACGCCGTTGTCAAGCCTACAATTGAAGTTACAAACATTTGAACAATGTATATTTCCAAAAATTGTCTTACCTATGGGTTTGTTGGTCACATTTACCATCAAATAATACTTCAACACATCTAAGTGTTGGGTATAAAGAAGCGAAATCTTTAGCCATCTCGAAGAATATGCTCTCAACCTTCTTTTTGTCTCCCTTTAGAAACATATTTCGCAAAGTCTGCGTGATAAATATCATGTTATTTGCATCTAGCAACAAGTGAGTGACATCGTCAGGGAACTCAATAGCCGGTTCTTCATCGCTAAATTAATGTAAACAAAAATTGAAAGTACAGGAGGGCAAGGAGATACGTACAACTCTGCTTGAGCTATTCTCAAACGTTTTTGGGCATGCTTGTTTTTATATTTGTTGGTGTGTTTGTGATGATCATCCATAGAATAGTGCTTCCTTTTAAGATCTCTATACACTCGCTTTTCTTCACGCTTTTGGAGGCGCCAAGCTTTATGTTCCTCCATTGCATTGATGACGGCTTGTATATTTCCAGAAAACCCAATTTTGTACATTGTATTGAAACATGGTTTCCATCTATCGTATCCAAGCTCTTGTAGTTGTATAAGTGCATCCAACCACAATCCTTGTTGCTCCTCAGGAACGATTTTAAGGAACTTATGATTCGATTTAATCTTTCGAACGAGCACAGAATCTTCTGCTGAGCGAATAGAAACTTGAAGGTTTTTAATGTCTTCGCATGCTGTTAACTTTAAGGTACCACCCCGTTCTACGGAGCACGTGCTTGAAACCTTGCATACAAATTTAGTTTTATAATGGTATAACTTCAGTGTACCTTCTGTATTGTTTCAGCTGTTGGTTGAACACCACATGCGTTCAGAATTTTTTGCAATGTCGATTGAACATTGTCTTGACTAACGTTTAATTCTAATGTGATGTGGGCGAGTGATGTTGAAGGTATTTGTTCTTTTGTTAATTCCATTATTGTCGTGTTAATGTAAGCCACGCTTCAGTGTTCGGTTATGTTGAAAATTAATGTTCCTTTGTAGGTAAATGACTTCATTGAATTGTTTTAATCACTGACGAAAAACGAAGATATTGATTCAATGCTCCTATTTCTAACACGTCTCATTCACTATCATACAGTACCGAAGAGATGTTCCATGGTTTCAAATCAAGAAAAGCAAAGATTGCAACAAGTTTTGATTTTTATTGACTTCAAAAAGTGTCACGTGCGAAACTTGTTGAGTGAAAAGTTCAATTGATAACGAACCAACAGTGGTGATTATATTTAGTCTACATGGACGCTCTGATACTAGATGGCGTAGAACATAAACGAGGCATTGTTTACGGCTCTACGGCGAAAGTAATATCTAAAAAGTCTGGTGATGCTACGCACTCGTGGAGGGCATACGTAAGGTACGTACTTGAACTATCAAAGTGTAATTTGATCGAAAATAACCAAAGAAACCTAGAGGCGTCGTTGAGGACCAAGACATCTCGTATTTTATAAAAAAAGTTCATTTTCACATTCACGAGTCATTTGCGAATCCGTTACGAAGTAAGAAGGCGTAAATACAATGAAAGCGTGTTATGAATATGCTCACAATATCATAGTCGTTAAAAAACCGCCTTTTCAGGTCGCAGAAAAAGGATGGGGAGAATTTATGATTAAAATTGAATTATTCTTTGTTGATGAGAGTATATCACCTGTGACGTTCCAACATGATTTAAAACTGTTGCCACCGCCACAAAGAAAGAAGAGGAAGAAAAGCGATCCTGTAATATCAGAAACATACAGAGTACGTTCCGAAGTGTATTTTTTGAAGTTTATGTAACGGTTGTGGTTTACTAGGTAATATCGTTTATAGATCCTTCACGGAAGCTTCATAATATAATGTTAAAGCATCCTCAATCTGAGATTGCTCCTGTAGTTTATGATTGGGAAAATGGTAAGCCAATGTAATTTCAATTTTGTGTTTGACATTTTTTACTATTTCTTGGTAAAATGTGAAACGTTTACATTTGAGTGTTTAGGGCTTGCACAAGCTAGTACTGTTGAAGAAGAGAAAGAAATTCTAGAAGCTCAAAAGACTGTTATTAACGAGATTATGCGCCTACGAACTTTATATGACAAAGCAGTGAATGATTCTAAGATGCTCAAAAAAGATATTCAAAAATTACAAGCAAGAGTATTTTGATTCGAATAAATACAATTGTAGAAGAATACAACCTGGCTTGTTCAAAAAAAGTTATTGAACCTCCTACGCGAGATGCTACGCGAAGGTTTTCTCATAATTTTCTTCCTCTCGAATGAATTAAAAAGAGATTGCAAATTGTTTTTTTTGTATTTACACTGTTTTACAACACCGCTCACTGAAGCCGTCTTTTCTTTGTTTTTTTTCTGTTTCATTATAATTTAACCTAATTCCATCATATCATAACCATAGTTTATATCAACTAAAAGCCACTGGCTACCTTGTAATGCTTTAAGTAAAATCTCATTGTAATGTTCTTCTAAACAATAAATCAGCAACTATAACCAACCAATACTAAAATACAACACGACTACGTACCGCCTAGAGCAATGTCCGGACATACTTTTGTAAATACGTTAAAATTGTCAACACCTACGTGTTTTTTCACTTGATCTCGTAGTGATTTAAAAGAGTCAGTACCCTTAATAAGAACATTTAGAGACTCTGACGCGTGGTAAGGAATTTCTGTTATGTACCTTCATTTGTAGAGTAAATGTGAATGGTCTAGGTACTGTTGATACGTTGTCTTTACTAAAAGACAACCGTAGAAGGTACTGACGATAAGATTCTTCAGTTTCTTCAACTTTGATTGGTGCGCTTCTTTGGTAATAGTAGTCCGCGGTTATGGAATGTTGAAGCTTCATAGGGTTCTCAAGTAACTACCAAAAAAATCAAACCTTGGCCGAATTGCGTTTTTGTAAAGCCATCAAAAGGCTATTTCGCATCGAATACGTACGTCAGTGTGGAATCCTCGTCTTAATCTTTCGACGTGTAGTAAATCTCCCGAAACAAGACCGTATTGCCCTAATGAAAGATCATCCTGCTCTAGAAGCATGAATCTCAGCGCTGTTTGTTCCTACGGAGAATTTAAAACAAGTTCGGCTACAACGCGTAGCGTAATAAATTTATTCAATTATTTTTTGTTCGCACCTCCACTAAAACCATCTCAGACGCTGGAATATTGTGTATAAGCTCATTGTGCAACTGAGCTTTAAGTTCATGCAAAAGCATCGTATTAGGCACGGACAAATCCCCTACGTCTTCTGGTTGTAACGTTGTGCTATTCCAACACTTGATTCGTAGGTATATTGTATTTTCGTTTTCGGCAGGTACTGCGTAGTTAATAAGTATTCAAGAATTCCCCAACAAAGTTGAAAATATTTTTTTTTGGCGAATTGATAAAAATAAATACACTTACATTTTTCTTGGTTCTGTTGTAAATAAAAATGACGCCACCCATCAGCCATCTCACATACTAACTTGTCCTGTCGTTCATCTTCTACAAAATTAACGTCTGAGTAAACGAGTTCTCTTAAAAATATAAACGAAAGCAAGAAAGACACTTACGTATAAGAATAGAAGGTCGCTTGGTTCCATTCTTTCTATGTGAGACATGTCTACAAAATAGCTCATGTTTTTCCCAAGATCGATCATTACCACTTTGGGTGTTGATATGCGTTTGAACAATATCTTTAAACGCATCAAAAGTTGTGTATTTATCAACAGACGTGGTGAAAGGCTTTAAGAGAAAAAAAGTAAGCTAAGCTTTTATTCTGACAACAGGAAAACAAAAGGTCATAAAAAAGGCGTACTTCCACTTCATCGCTGTTTCGTAGCACTGTCAAGTTTATGTCACCCCCAACTATTTTATAACGTCCTTGACGGATAACTGTACGCATGTGTCTGTTGTCTATTTGTGTATTTCCTATGAATACAATTTTTTGTAGATTCTTGTGGTTTACTCGTCTTAAAAACTCTACTGTTTGCGTAGATATGCCTGATAGATACGATAGATTAATAGTTCTCAAACTAGAATTAACTAATTGCTCAGTGAGTTTAAAACCAGTTTACTTTGCCACACGCACCTTCTAGTATACTTCTAACGTCTATATCTTGTATTTGGGGGTTTCCGGAAATATTTAGGTCTTCAAGTTTTTTGCATTTTGCAACTAGGAACAAAAACCCTGCAGGACATATATTTACGCATCTAAAAGTATCAGTACAAGTTAGGACAGTAAGTAGGGGGAAAAACACCATTTCGGTTTGTACTTCATTATGATGTTAGATAGTACGTACCCACTTAAATTAATAGAACGCAGTGTTTCCGTAAGCGTAGACTTTAGAATAATAGATACAGCAGAGTCCGTTAACTTCTGACAACATGTTAATTCCAAATTTTCTAAACATGACGCCATAGAAAGGCTTCTTAAAGCGTCATCTGAAAGCAAACAACATCCTACGTGCATATTAGTTTTGGTAATTCCCGAAAAAAGATGAGCAAAAAGGGTTTTCTCAAAATGCGAAAAGGCGCTGCGTACCGTTTACAGAAAGCGATTTCAGTCGATTACAATGAAGTGAAATAAGATGTATTGTGCTGTCTAAGACAGCGTGTGCACATTCATTTAGAGATAATAATTCTAGTGCAGGGCAATTCCAAGCTATATTTGATACTACCAGTGGGTCCATTTCAACGTTATTAGCGATGAATGAGCGAAGCTAGTTTTGTCGTAAATATCTTGAAACCTCTATGAATTACGTACTGTTGTACCAGATGTATTTATGTATGCGATTAGGCCTGAAGATGATATGTTGCAGTTCGAGAAATTAACATGTGTTAAATTTGTAAATAATGGCAACACCCTATCTGTTAGGGTACTGCGTTGTTGTAAGTGGGATAGAATATTAACTACAAGCTCTGTCGGTATTTCCAAGCTTGTGTATTGGCCAATAAATCGAATCACTGTATCTTTACACAGTGTTTGTAGTGATAGCATGACTGGTTGATGAAGGGCAAATGCCAGGGCCCTCTCGCTTGTGATCTTGGTAATTCTTTGACTAAACCTTTGACTTTTTTTTTTTTTCAATTGGAATTTTTTTTTGACTGCACTGTGGGCTAGCGAAATGGCACAGGCGTCAAATTACTTTTTAACACTCAATAACAGAGTTCCTGAGGTAAATGAGCGTTATAGAACCTGACGTTTTATTCAAATCGCTTAGAATCATTACGCGGAGCGAGTACCACTTTCCGTACAACCAATCGAAGCTCAAGAAAGCGCCATTCTAGATGAGCTTCTTTTTGCTCTCATGGCACGCTATACGCCTAATATCGCCTATTAATGCGTGTAGGGCATTGAAGGAGAATACATCAAAGTAAAACGTTCAAAAAAAACAGAGGAAGTTCAATGGGAGGTAGACACAGCATTGCGTGCGTACTGAAGCTGTAAAAAATGGCGCTAAACCAAAAAAACCAGATGTTTCATTGCATGGTCTTATTGATGCTATACTACCACTATGTTCAGACTACATGTATGTCGCTAACTTCGCGCGGGAACGATCAGAATTCTCATACGGCTTTGTGAGCGTACCGTTTGAAACTTAATTTTTAACTAGTTTCATAGGTATCTCACGCGCTATGCGCTGCCATTGATGAGCTTGCAAAGGTATTTTAGTTATTGAATTTTTTAATCACATCTTCAAGCTTTAACCATAAGCTTAGGACTACCTTATACGCGTAGGCCAATTGGAGACGCTTTATAATAAATTAGAGTTGACACTTCATGTGCGTTTTAAGGAAAAAGAAGATAATTTTCTGACTCTTGGCAGGGCATGTGGTGCTACGTACAGGATTGGATGCGTATATGGAAAGCCGTAAAGGCTGTTGTTAAAACGAACAAATCTTTAAAAGGAGGCGCTCTTCTAAATCATCTATACCTTGCAGCTCAAAGAGTATCAGGGTGAGTTTTTAAAGATTGTTTTTTCTTTATGTCGAGTTAATATTTTTTTAAAAGGGATACATTACTACAGAAACTACTCTCTTTCTTGCTTGAGAAGGCATCGAGACCATACTTAAATATGCTACAAGAGTGGGTACAGCAAGGATCTCTCAGCGATCCTTATGGCGAATTTATGATAAGAGACACAGGTTCAAATCAAAGACGTGAATTAAAGTACGTTGCACTCTTTAGGTTTTTTTTTGATATGCTTGAGTTGTAATATTTCTATTAGGTCTCTTGATGGTAGATTTAGTATATTTGCAGAGAATGTTCCTATTTTCTTGAAGAGAGGAACCGATAAGATTTTGTCTACTGGAAAATACATTAATGTCATTCGGAATTGTGGTGTTTCAATGGACAAGCAACCAACTCTTAATTTTGTATATTCACCATTGGAAAGAGAGTACGTAGCAGTATTTTTCAGTTTTATGTCGTTGTTTATGAGATACCAATCAACCTATCTAAAAGAAAATGAAGAGTGTATTTCTAATCTTTTTTTTTTTCAAAGGTATCTTGAACAGATTGATAAAGGGCATAAGTATGCCAATCAGGAGTTATTAAAGCTTATTATAGATAAATATAGACTAGTAAAACTGTTAAAGTACGCATCCTTTGATAATTTTAAGAATGTATTATGGCTGTTTGTTTACTTCTTCGTAGGTCATTGAAGTGTTGCTTTTTTTTGGAAACAGGTGACTTGTTTGTTCACTTTTTAGAGATTGGTGCCTCAGAATTATCTAAACATCCATCTCATATTGATGTTGATTCTCTACAGACAATGCTAGAGATATCAACACGTTCATCTGTACTCACTGTAAGCTTTTGTTCGTTTTTCTTTTTTGTTGTTAATGTTAATCGTAGGATGATGCCTTTGCTGACAAGCTTACTGTGAGGTTATCTTCAGAAGATTTAAGTGAATTATTATCAAGGCTCTTAACACAAGTGATGGGCTACAAGCAAACTGAAGGGTCTGTTCAGCCATCACCTGCACGTGGTAAAAGCGACCCAGACTTTACAGGTAAGTTTGTCATTTTTTCCAGTTCGCTTTGAATTACATTCGCTCCAAAACTTGCTTGTTTCTCAAACTGTTAACTGTTTTTGTGAAGGTGTTTTATCAATGTCCTTAAACTACAAAGTGGAGTGGCCTTCATCGCTTATTTTAAGTGAGAGGGCATTAACTAAGTACCAACTTCTTTTCAAACATCTATTTTATTGCAAGTATGTTGAACGCTTGTTGGCGCAGGTATGGACAATGTTATACACCAAGTTTGAAGGGGACATAGCTGACAGTAATATTTTACTTAGACTTGGATTTCTCATCAAACTACAACAGAGTTTTGTGTTCGAGAAGCGTTGGCTCCATCCTTCAGTTTACGACAAAAAATGCTTCACTTCGTACAGAATCTTGAGTACTATATGATGGTGGAGGTTATTGAACCTTACTACCTTGATTTAGTAAAAAATATCAAAACGGTAAAACTTACGCGAAACACTGCGCAAGATTCTCATTGCTTTTTTACAGGCTGAAACAGTTGAACAAGTTGCTAGACTTCATCATTCCTACCTTGATAATTGTCTTCGCCAGTGCATGTTAACTGAGCCTAATCTATTTGCGGTAACACGAGAATACTTAATATGTTAGATTATACTTAGTGGTTCATAGGCAATTCAGAAGCTGCTTACTATTTGCGTCAGATTCGCAAAATTCACAATGAGTAGTGTTAACTCCCTTGTTCCAAAAGATGTCGCTGCACCTCCTCTAAAAACAAAAAAAACTAATCCAAAGGAGTACAGCAAACAGCGATACCAAAGGAGGAAACAACGTATCGAGGTATGCCCGCTCTAAGCATGTCCGTTGTTATGGTTTCTTTGTCAAAGAACTTTATAATTAGAAAAAAATGAGAAAATACTAGTATCACTTATTCTTTTCTTTCAGGCCGTTAAACGACAAGCTCAAAAGGGTTTCGGTAAAGAATTTGCTGGAAATGTTCAGAAGTTCGAAAAGTTCTTCAACTACTACATACGCAACCTAATAAGTACTGTCACGTGATTTTTTTCTTTTTCAACAATTTGCTAATTTTTTTGTTTGTAGCTTCGCTCACTACGTTCTCTTCGCCTGAATACGATTACCAGTTGGCTAATTTTACTGTTCGACTTGACTTTAATCACTTTTATAAAAATAAGTATCACTTTCATAGAGGAGCGGGAAATCCTAATTAAACACAAAAAAGACTATTTTTTGTATGTTATAAAATCAAACTGTAATCTTGCTACTATGTTAAATTGTACAACTATTCTGTTCCTAGTTGCTCGAGAGCGGATACTTGTGGTAGATGTGCTTCTATAGACTTTGCAGCAGCTTTTCCAAGTAGTTCATATCCATCTTTGCGGTAGTGTACACATCCTAACAAACAATCAATAAAAACCCAAAACAAACAAATACTCAGCGTACCTTCATCTTGTATTGAACAGGTAGAGTAACCTGGATGACAAAAGTCGTTAACGGCCTTATGTAGATCGTCTACTATAGTAACACCGTTTTCTTTCGCCACTTCAAGCGCTGCTTCATTATACTCAATTACAGAAGCTTCACTTGTCGCAATAACACAATTCTTGAACAAATAGTAAATATTCGACAATGTCGAAACGGATAGGACGTACTGTAGTGTTAGGCGAAGGGACTGGCGTTGTTGAAGCCCATATAAGTGTTGCATTAGTGAGCTTAAGCGTTTGTATTATTTTTCCAAGGTATTCTTTGTACTTAGGCAAATCAACGTGCTCAAACCCGTTATCACGTGTGTCAACATCGTGAAGGCCAAAATTGAAATGGATAACATCAATCTTCACAACAGGTTTTGTAAAAAGCCACTCTGGACCATAGTTAGCACAAAAGATATTAATTTAGATATTTACGTTCAATACAAAGAGTTCCCTTTAACGTGTTGGCAGCACTACCATCAAATTGTGGCGGATTGTGAATGACATTAGCCTAAAAAAACTTTTATTCCATAAAAAAATGGCCTATTCGCGTACCTTTCCGTCTAATAGTTGTTCTGCTACATGCCAGTATCCTATAGACACCGAATCACCAAGTATCATTGCTGTAGGTAAGGAAGGATCTACTTTGTATGCTATTGGACAGCAAGCTTCAAATGGAGGCTACTTTCGTTAGTAGGATTAGTTTTAACGCGGTTGGACCTGTCTATTACACCAATTGTTTTGGCACGTGGGAACGCAAGTATTTGATAAACAAATATTGATCGCTATACATAGAAACAGAAAAATTGTAACGGCGGAAGACATATCTTGTTATGAAATGGGAGGTGAGTTTTCTGTTGCGAAATGAAAAGTTGGTCGATAGTTCCAGCCTTGACTTAACCAGGGCTCCTTTGTTTGTGTCGGTGTGGGTTCCCTTGAAACATTTTTGTAATGGTAGTATAATAAAGTGGTTAATTGTGCAAGAAAGGGGTTGTAATTTATGGAGAGGAGTAACTTCCAGTTTTACAAAAAATCAATAATAAACTGCTTTATGATAGCTTCTGGTAAATCACTTTGTTGCAACTCAAGTCGCTTTGCATTAGCGCATTCGCCGTTTGTTAACCAGCTTGCTACTATTTTATGTATTTGTGGGTCAACCTAGTAACATAAATAAGTCATCAACAATACATTGTAAGTAGTAAAAAACAATCGCTGTCACTTCATAAAAATCCATCGGTTGTTACCTTTACGATGATTTTACCAAGAGGTTTCTTTGGCATTACTTCTGCATGTACTTTCTTTAGACTCTCTACCATTTCACTCACTGTTTGTGTGAATCCAGGAAGTATAGCTAAAATACTCATAAGGGCAAACAAAGAAGAAAAAAAAACCACCTGTTCGATCAAAAGTAAACTTCTCGACAGGTAGCTCATGTAATTTAATTAGATTTGCAATAACAGACGGATATCCTGTCAAGAACACCTATAAAACAATTAAGCTAATACATGCCACGCCTAGTTTGAAGCTACCTTTGTATCAAGTGGAACAGGGATCTCAACATCAACACCTAATAAAAGCCTTGGTAAACATTTTAAGAAAAACATCTCATTACCTTGTAGTGGCTCACGGAACAACCCAGAGCAAAAACTCGATGCAGCCGCATTAGGTTTTCCAGGTCTTACAATAACTAGAATATGTTAATGATCGAGAGGTATAATAAAGTACCGTACCTGTAGGAAGTCTTGCAATTCTTGCATCCAAAAATCCTATAGTGCGAAGTCAATATTTACTGATATGACCCTCGCTTTGCGTGGGAGGTACCTTTTCTGGTGTAGTCATTTAGTAGCAATTCACAACACGCTTTGGTACATCCATACGTAGTTTGTGGCAACAATCTTATGATGGTGAGGAGCAATGATCAAGGATATGAAGAAATAAATGAGGGTTTACCGTGTTTCATTTGAAACAGTCTCTTGTGGTCCAAATACAGCACACGTGCTTGTGAATACAATTTTTGGTGTATCACTTCTATTGCGTAGATTATTGATAACATTCAAAGTTCCTGTAAGATTAACGCTATGAGCCAAGTCGAAGTCCTTGACGAAAAAAGAAAAAAAGTCAGAGAAATACAAGAAAGTGATTATTTCTCATACTTGTTCTCCTTGACCGGACATAATAGACGATAAATGGAACACCGTTAATGGCTTGTCTGTTTCTAGGACAGTGTTGACTGTGGCACTTAAGTGACAGGGTGAGAAGAAGGCATTTTTTAACGAATTCGTTATTGACGCACGCATTGGATATATTTCCTTGTACTACTTCGACTCTTGCGTCCTGTAAACGATTAATATGAATAACAGTTACATAAACGGTTAAAATACCTTAGAAAGCGCAGTTTCGCGCTCTACAATATCAAATAGAACGAGTTTCTCGATTTTATGGCCGGAAAGAGTTTCACGCTTTAATAGAGCCTTGGCTAGTTCTTGGCCTATGAAACCTAATCCTCCAGTTATAACTACCTTCATACTTTGTTGTTTAGACCCGTTTAAAGCGAAAAGCTTTTGAAAATTGTAGTAAATAATCGTGTTGACTATTTTCTGATTTGTTGCTCCGCAGTCACGTGTGATGAGCAGGTTTATATATTTAAATCATTGACGCAATTAATTATGAAAAAAAAAAGTTGAAAGGGGGTAAACAGTGAGATGCAAACCTGCACGTTTTAGTTTGTCGTGACATGACAAAAAATACAATTTAAAAACTGCAGGTGCAGTACTGGTGACGCTCTCTGGCTGTTATTGTCCTCCCTTGACTGCTATACAAGAAAGAGCAGAAAGGTAATCTTCCAGGGCATACAAAGTCTCTACCTTGTCTTGTGCAGAATACAGTATAGCACCTGGAGAAACTGTCAAATAACTCTTACAAACTTGCATATCTACGTTACCTGCAAATTTCATTTTCAAGGTCAAATAGGGGTGTCACGCAAACAGAAGGAGATGCTTCTGTTGCTGCAATACCAGTGAATGTACTAAGAGCATTTCCAAACGTAGTAAAAATGTGATCTTGATCGTCCTAAAGTCGGTGGAGAAAGTTAAAAAGAAACTTGTTTAAACACGTGACAAATTGTACAATTTGGTATCTGTCTCTTATGTAGTTAGGATTGTTGTAAGCTAGATAAACATCCCCATTTTCTGCTTCCCATACAATAACCTTTTGTGGAAGATCATTACCAGCTCTATTATTGCTATTCATTACTGGTGTTCCCAGTGCAGGATTACCGAACCATACAACTGTAGTTGGGCGTAATTCCAATCCACTCTGTTTTGTGGTATGTTAGTGCAAAAAGGATCAAATAAAGAGTATTAGTTGACGTTATACATACGTTGAATGCGTTTGCCTGATGATCAAAATTAAGAACAACACGTATAGGTGTATTTTCGAATGATTCAACTAGTTGATGAACTGTCACAGACACAGAATTTTCGCTTTTAACTACAACTAAACCAGCCTATTGAGCCAAAATTAGCTAATGTTGTTTTACAGGTAGGTTGTCACGCACTGCATCAAGGTCTTCTGGATCACACGCTCCAAGAGGAGGTAAAGGTTCAACAGTATCATCACGTCCTGTAGCAGCGTTTGTAATTCCGTTCAAGGCGTTTCTTGTCATCATAAAAGTAGCATCAAGATCAGAAATACAAAACCTCTGACGATTGTGTTCTGCATCATTGTATGTCACGTGCACCTGGTGTATAATGTTACACACAATCGATAAATGATAAATCATACTTGTCCGTTTCCGTCATCCCAAACAAGAATACGTATTGGTGCTTCTATACCATACCTCTGATCAGCGCGCATAAAAACAGTGCCAATATTCGCATTTCCAATAATAAGAACTTTTGAAGGCGGCAGACTCAACCCTACACTAAACCGTTTGTAAATCACGTGATTTTTTTTGTATGTAGACAAAGAGGTACCTAGCTGCGTTTGCGCTATGGTCTATCTGTCCTATTATCGATATTGGTGTGTTTTCCTTCCAACAACATTAACGTCTAAAAAATAGTACTTATACACAACGCACAGTGATGAAGGTTCTTAATCGCTCGATTGTAGTGTCTACGTCATAATCGCTTAGTTTTTCAACTAGGCCTTGTGATGAGACCAAGGATAGGGTAACCACGATTAACAAAATGATCCGTAACGTCATTTTGTACAAGATATCTTGGAGATTTGGCTTAAGCAATCCTTTTGCTATTTAAGTCCATAGTGAGCATAAAAAAGTGACAATGTAACTAAAATTGTGCATCAATACGTGTTGTACATTTAAATGATTTCCAGTCTTCATAGGCCTATTAGTCTCAACAAATGCAACTGTCATTCACAATTTGACCGTTGTTCTAAGTTTGTTATTTGAATAGCATACCTCTTTTCTTTAAGCTTGCTAAGAGCCTCAGCAGCTTCGCTCTTGTGTTTAACAAACATGACTGAACGGCTAGATACAAAGCAAACAGAATACCATTCAACAGCACATAATGATAAATACGGCAACAAAGGCTACCCCAATTACTTTACATGGGCACATTAAAGATAATCACGTGCAATTTACGACTGGTGTATATGAAATATCTTTAATGGATAGAAGAATTACAGACGAAGGTTTAAAAGCATTGACTGGTGTTAAGATCAACTTGAGCTGTTGTAATATAACAGATGAAGGCATCAAAGCATTGGCTGGTGTTCATACTGTTGACTTGAGTTCCTGTAATGTAACAGATGAGGGTATCAAGGCATTGTCAAGCGCGCATGAAATCACTTTGGGTTGCCAACAGATAATAGATAAATATGTCATGCAATTGGGTAATATTCATGAAATCTTATTCGATGAAATCTTATGCAACAAAAAGCAAATCTAAGACAGTAATTTACAACAGCTGTGCTATTTAAAAAAGAATTCTTACTCAATTGTACGCAAGCTTTAAAGTAGGTTCTTTATAAGTGAAACGCATCAACACGATATTAGCTAGGTTTTTTTTAATGTTTGTACAGTTTTGTATTTACAGGATTTTTTTTTCTTTTTTGTTGGTTCTTCATACAAAATCTTCCAAGTCGTCTGAGTCATACACATTTGATGTAGCACCCCAGTATGAAGTGTCACTGTATTCTAAGGCTTCTAATTCAGACCTTTGAGTAGTAGACAATGTTGGGAAAACGCTCTTAAGCAACTGATTGATGTTTTTGTACCTAAGTAGAAATAAACAAAAAAAACTACAAGGCATTCTTCTTCTTTTTTTTTTCCACGTACGTCCAGTTAGACCCATTCAAGTTATTTATCGTAATTTCACTCTTTGGGTTAACAATGAATATTCTACCATCTGGAATACCAACTTTCAAGTATGAACGTTGATCCTAGGTAACAAGTATGAGCAAACAACAAGTGAATAAAAATCCAAAAAATATCCACAAAAAAACAAATCACCAAAAACAATTTACACTAGCGCTAAACGTACGGTAATACGATTTCCAAAACCAGCGTAGAAAGGATTTATTCCATTAGGCCATAAATCTTTAATATCACTCAAGCATTTGATTTTAAACTCTTCAGGCTTGCGTAGAATAACCTCCCTGTAAAAAACCTTAGCACTGACGTTGCTTTACCTTTTTTTTTGTACCTATTGATAGCGCTTAACAATCGCGCAGGTGACATGAAAACGGGTCCATCAGGTAATGTATGTACAAGTGCAGCCCTTCTAGCATCATTCAGAGCCTCTTCAGGGTTCTCTGATTTAGCTATTTCATTTGCGAGAGCGTCATCCTTAAACTGTGCAACACCTTCCAAAAACGCTTTTGTAATCTCAGCCTTTGTAATAAAACAGTTAGAGAACATCTTTGTCTACAAAAAAAACCAAGAAGATAGACTGGTTTACCTGACCAATTGCACGTGATGTCAAATATATGATTTTGTATCCATTCTTTTTAATATTTGTGTACAACTCAGCAATACCAGCATGAGACCAGTCTTTACCTAACCAAGGCAATACATGACCATAAACATCAGATCTAGAGACAGTCAGAGGATAATAAAATAGTGTTTTAATCCACTCTTACCTTGTGATAGTTCCATCTATATCAGAAATGACAAGTTTGTCTTTTGCAGTGTAAAAGTAAATGCTTGCGTGCACCTAAAAAGTTTAAGTTTAGAAATATGTTTGTAGTGACTTAACACTCATGTACGTACGTTTTGTTCGCCTTGAAGTGTACTATATACACTGAAGACTATTTCATTACGTCCAGGGACCAAGTTAAGTGCTTTCTAAGTGAACAATCAACTAAATTTTATACAAAACAGCAGGCTGTTCATCGTTCGATTCGTTTTCAAAAAGAGGGATGGTACGTACAAGCATCTCTGGTGGTGGCATAACACTCTTTTGGTAAAATGTCTCTGGATCCGTACTGACAGATTCATCATCAGATCCTCGGACAGGACTTAGTGATCGTGATCTAACGGCTTGTTCGGTCGCCTCTTTATTAACTTCTTTTGGAATGACTGGTTTTGGGGTATCCTGTAGACCGAAGTTAACTTCGTATCGCGTAATATATGCCGTCATGCGCCTAAGGGATAACGTACACTTGTAGAGCTTGGTCTACGTGGCCAGAACCAACTCCAACCACCTTGCTCAACATTCTTTTTTTCAGTTTCTTTTCTTACTTCGATTAAAAAATCTTCATAAAGAGTTTCAATGAGTTTAGAATCCAGTGGTGTTTTAAATACTAGGACAGATACAATAGCAGTACTAGCAATTGACCATGGCAGATATCTAGTATACAATAAGAGCGAGTAGGAAAGATACAACGTCGTCAGAGTTTTACTGAATCCAACGTACTTATTTTTTATTTTTGCGATTAGATTAGGCGATGCAAGAGCCTGAGGGTTCTCTGCCATTTTATCAAGTGTCAAAGCGTGTTCTTGGAATAGCGCAACGGCTTTCTACATACTTTGTAAGCGAAAAACGAACAACAACAACAAATTAAAGCAAACAAGAAAAAAACAAGCCATACCTCTTCATCATCTTCTTGAAAAATATCTCTTCCGCAAAGACTCAACTGAATATCCAACTCCTCAAGCTTACTCCAATCAATACCATTTAATTTATGCTAAGAACTGTATAAGGAACAACGAAGTAAAATAGATTTAATGAGAAAACAAGAACAAGGTTACCTTTTCATCTGTATGTTTGTGTATATTTTTTGCGACATCGTCGTGTTCTAGGCTTTCCATCCTCTTTAATGCTGCAGTAACTTGTGTTGTATCACTACTATTTGCTTGTCTGTAAACTTCTTTTGAATCTGTTCTTTCTCTTTCTGCGTTCACTTCAGAGACAGTAAGATGCTCTAAGCTCAAGTTAGACACAAAAAAAAAATAGTTAAAACTATCTTCTACGTTTCAAGCATAATTATCACGTGTGATGATGCTTACCTGGTGACTCATCTAGGTCCATATCAAACATATCGTCATCTTTCTCAATAACGCCTTCAAGCAAGTATTAGCAAATTGCGGAAGATAAAAAAGCAATACAGCGCATTTTTTGGGTTTGCTGTAATTTTTGGTACAATTAATTTTACCACGTACCAGTTGGTATGTCAGTATCTACAACAAACTCAGAGGATTCAGAACTTCCCTCTATCACAGGGAGCCTATGATTACCAACAATAGGAGATTCTAAAATCGAGTAAGGTGATTTTAAACCTAGTTGATCAAAACAAAAAAAAACGTACCATCGTCTAGCCCTTCCACATCAGCTGTAGAATCCTGTACAAAAAATCCACGTCAGCACAATTATATGAAAAAAAACTACAAAACACCGTACAGATTTAGGGTTCTGAGCGCGACTAAACGATAGCCAAGAAAGCCAACTTTTATTACGTGCTTCTAAACGATGTGTTAGGAGAGATGATTTTGGTAGGTCTTGTTGTTAATTTTATTTAATTTCGTGCTTGTGCGTACCATTATTTAACTCAGGTTCAGGGGCATTGTATACGTTTACTATTGCGTGTTAGATTAAAGAACAAATAATCTGTTTCAGTAGTCGAGAAAACTCGAATGTGTGTTTTTTTAATAGATCCAGAAAACAAAAAAAGTCTGAATGTATTTTTACCTTCACTGTCTGAAAGCACGTTACGTGCCATATCCTGTTCACTTCTTTCAATAACAGGCACATCTCCCCAAGACCAAGTAACACCTGGTTGCGCTTGTTGTAAAGCCTAAACAAAAATAATCAGGCCAAGTTTCACAAACGGAAAATAAAAAAAAGTTGTCGGAATACTAGAAAACAAAAATATAAACTCACTGGGATCTCGCTTGGAGCGACGTATGATGATGATAGTCGAATTGTTTCGGCGTCATAATAAGGTTCAAGTTTCTTACGAGACCGTGGTGTAAGTTCTACAGCAGAGGTTACGAGTTACGAATAAAAAACATGAAAAAAAACCCAAACGGAAAAACTTTTCGTAAAAGTGACACTTCCAGCGCAAATTTTTTTTTCTATAAAATATGTACCATTAATGCGAACGATTGGTAATGGCGCTGAGCTTGATATGAGTGGTTCTTCTTCATTCGCTTCCTCCATGTATGCAGTCAATGGAATAGATAAAGGGTCACGCTTGTCTGGAATGCGCTACGAATATTTTAGAACAGTCCCAATTGGAGGAAAAAAAGTTTGTTACTTGAGTTGTGATGAAATTTATTTTGCAGTAAACAGGCCCTCAAGACCCAAGATGTTTGATGAGCCGTAGAAGTAGCGATATTGCCAAATTACATAAAAAAAGTTGACGTACTGTTCTGGAACTTTCCCGAGTGAGAGAAGGAGAAGCAATAGGTGAGGTTGCCATTTGGCCAATTGGTGGAGCTTCCTATTGAAGTAAATTCCAGAAGTAACAAGTGTTAAACATTTTGCTGTGGAGGTCGTTTGTTAGCGCCAGAGAAAGCGCTTGTGCAAAGGGTTCACTCGAGCCCATGACTTGAGTGCTGTAGAAAAAAATTGTGCGTACTTTTGTTTCTGCAACGAAGTATGCTTCACCCCTTGAGCCCAGCTTCATCCTCATCTCAGTAGGTTCTCCATTAACGTAAATAGTCACCTAAAACACTATTAACCGCTGAAGTTTGTGCACGAATGCGGTATTTGAGGTTTAGAGCGCATGTAAAAATTTTAAAGTGCCAGTCTAATGGAATTACCGTTTTCTCCCTTGAATTAATCAACTGTCGTTTGCCGAAGCGGACATGGAACGGAGTGCACTTCAGAGTGCCATCTGGTTGTTCTACCACCACGATATCGATAGCTCCACTCAAAGTGGCCGCATTGAGGTTAAAATACCCCTGGAGGCCATCAAAGAATTTTTCTACATAATCCATCGTTTATCGAAGGCGTTTGTGCATCTCAGGAGTGGCTGACTATTTTGAAAACGCAATAAAATTCAAGAAATTTCAATATTTTTCAAAGTCGCGTTGGCCATCGCGGTGCTTAGTGCTACTGTGTAATGAAAGATGTTTCGCGATTACAACACGAGTTTTATCATTTATTTAGTCTCTCTTTGTGCTTACAGGCTTTTTTAATGTCAAGAAGGCGATTGTGAACCAAATTGCTTGAATTGCGCAAACAGATGCACCGAAATAAGCAGCATGCCCAGAACCATTCAAAATACCATCAATTAGAAACAATATAGCTCCAGACCACATCCAAACTTGTTGCTGAAGCAAAACGGTGTTTACAACTTCATATCTGTCCACGTACAGCGCGTACAATGATCCAAATGTAGCTACAAGACATCCAGCTCCTGAAAAAGAGATATGAAAGGTGTCGTGCTGTTGGCGTGCCCACAAATTGTCAGTTGGTCCTCCTAGCACACTAGTACCAATAAAGTCCATCAAAGCAAGGTAGAATTGTTGGAAGAATATTAGAGCGCCAGCAAAAAAGACACCTTGAACGGCTTGGAACCAGAAAATGAGTTTGGCCGTTGTATGCATTGTCCAGTTGCGGGTTTGGGTATTGACCTGCATTTAGCGCTAGCTAGTGAGTGGAACGAATGAATTTATTGGCTGTTTAAGGCAGAGGAATACCAAGCGATGCGAAAACAATAAGAAATCTACACAGAGACGTCTTGACTGTAAAATATTTGGTTACACGTTGGTTAGGTTGTACATACAATCGAGCAAAAATTTGAGATGTCGATTCCACTTTTGCGTTTCCGCCTCTGTATAGCTTTGCATGCGTGGTAGAGCCAATTTCGACAATTTGTATGCGTTTCAGGAGCGTTGTGAGCGAGAGGCAAAAAAGCCGAAAACAGTGCGAGTTTTCTTTGTAAACACTCCAAAAAATGACAACAAACGCTACAGCTGAAAACTTTACGAGTTTTCTTTATAAAAAGCGCTCTAAATGACAGGGAAACTTGCACAATATTCGGCATTTTTACTGCAAAGTGTATGCCGACATTTCTGCAGTTAACCACATTCTGTAAACACTCTTAGTGGCCCAAGGTCTTGTTGCGTCATAAGCGCCTGTTTGGCAGTAAAAAAAAAACAAAAAAAATAAGTGTGCGCAAGTCTTTGACCTTAAATTCACTGCTGTGGCGAATTTAAATTGCAAGCATCTTACAGCAGGTCATCTTCATCCTTATACGCGTATAGTTGGTAGCTACAGATGATGTTTTGCAGAACTCTACAGAAAGTTAGCTCTCGTACTTATAATAGCGTAATACAGTCTACTCGTTGCTATGCCAGTACGTTTTACTTAAACGAATTTGACAACAATGAAATTGTTATTGCCACTACAGATCGACGCTATTTAAATAGCTTTGAACGTTTTTTACTTAGCCCTGGCGTTAACATGTGTTAATCGCTACCAAAACTTTATATGATGCTTAATAAACGCCAAGGATACGAAGAGGACGAAGAAGAGCAGGATGTAGGTTATCTACCGCCTATCCCAAAACCAATAGATTCCACTACTATAGCAGCATCTTTCAGACCAAAGAAGTACAGAATCATTGGCGGTAAACAACGGCGATTTATTGAAAACAACATTACAGAACGCATGGAAATCTCTAGGTACACGTCTATAGCGTTTAACCTGCGAATGCGCTCCACGACAGCTTACATGATTTTGTAAAAACTGACACTTGTCAACAGGCCGGAGCATTGGTATAAATTCACTATACAAGAGGTTAAGAGATACGGAGGCGCAGGTATTCTCAACAAGTACGTTCAAGAACTCCCCAAAAAGACGCTACACTTAGCTTTGGCGCAGTGAATCCGCGTTTTAAGCACACAGCGGTTTAGCGAGTCCATAAGCATTTCATCATCTTTTTTTCAATACTTTTTTTGCTGTTGAGCCAATTTTCTTGTGTTGCTCACCTGTTTGGCGTTAGATACGACTCAATATTCCATGCATTAGATGCATTGTATCCAGAGTACTTATGGCAGTGGTGGGTTTTCAAGTAAGTGTCATACAAACCCAAAATTGAATTGTTTATGTTTAATTTAACGATTGGTGCTAGAGAGCCTCTACAAAAGTACTTTGAGGAAGTACGTATGGCACGCCATTTCCTTGAGCGATTGGCACTAGCCCAAGGGTATATGACACCATATGATTGGGCACAAGTCACAAAGGATATCGTAAAAAGACAAGGCGGCCAAAAGCTGAATGAATTGTATGTTTTTTTTCAAATCTTTTTCGTCCTATCTCGGGCTAATATCACATCCAACGTTGTATAAATGAATTACATGTGTGCTAATATATATTATAAAGCTACAAGGGAAAACTATTGAACATGTGCCGTACAGTATTTCCAGAATGGGATTTTTATGATTCCATCTTTCGCGGGTATGTATTGCTGTTTGAGAAAATTTTATTTTTTCAATTTGCGATTCATTAAATATCTACAGCCGTGATACTATTCGTGAAAAAGAAATTGTAAATTATCCAAAACCATATCCAAAGGAAGATGAAAAACCATCTCAAGAACTTATAGATTACATCAAAAGTACGTACTACCAAAAAAAAGTACAAGTGAAAAGTTTTTCTTTCAAATTTTGTTACTCTATACACGTGATGAGTTGTTTAGCATTTACACTTTTTCTATTTGTTCTTGGTACTTATTTATTGTAAAGCTGCTGAGAAAGAGTTGGGTATTACATCTCCAGAGCAGTGGTATTGGAAGACACGCTCAGAGATCGGAAAGCTTGAAAAAGGAAAAGAGATACTTAAGTATCATCCTGGTATCTTCCAACTTTCAAACCCAGACTATCTCTGGGAATTTGCTTGTTTTTCAAAAGCAGATAACGGTCCAAAGAGGTACGTTCTTTATTCTTCAATCGCTTGATGATGAAGAAAAACTTTGTTGAAAATCAATCTTAATGTTTTTATTGTTAGGCACTTGTATAAACATTCTGTTCTTCTATTTAAGCCATATGAAGTATTAGACAGCTATAAATTTTCTATTACTGAAAAGAACACTGAAGTTACTGTTTATATTCCTAAACTTAAACTTGTATTGGATTGGCAAGGTAAGAGCGCCTTTTTATTTTTTTATTTTTTTTTTGCTAAGCTTCTTACTCTGTACCTTAGATCGCGAAAACTATTTTGAAGCACAAAATGGATTTAGGTTTGGACCTAAACTAGTTGACGCATTGAGAGAGCAAGAGAAACACGGTCACCTGACAAAACTAGGTTTGTTTTTATTTTTTCATTAGTTTTGTTCACCTTTTTTTTTAGGTTACACTGTAGTCAGAATACCTTTCTGGTGGAAAGTACGTTATTGAAAATATTTTTTACCTATTAGAGTATAATATACACTTACACTTATTACTACAGGGAGATATTGGCTCAATACAGAAGACAATCACACATTACAGGTAATTGCCTTTTTATGTTGACAATAGTGTTTGTATTTGCACTTGACATGGTACTCACTGTCCTTTTTAAGGCCTGATATCACTTGGGAAGAAAAGATACCAGAATCTTCTGAAGTTCTCCTTGACGTACCACCAATGGAAGCACGTGAACCTAAGGAAAGATTTTACTTTACGATACCAGAGTTTTTGTAATTTCGCTATTAAAATACAATAAAAATTACTTCTTTCGCCTGTGAACACTTGGGCTTAATTGTCTGCATTTGCTAGTAAGAATACAGTGATGTGAGCATTTTGTATCCGTTTATTTAGGTTACAAGAACGGTGAACACCCTAAACTATCTCATGATTGCGAGTAGTTCAAAGATGTGCACATTGTTTAAGAATTTAATAAGAAATGATAATTCTTTCAAGTCGATATCTGTCACACCTATGGAAAATAGCTCTTCTGCTGGTGCATAGATGGCTTCATTTGTAGTAGATGTTAAAGTAATCTTACGAACATCTTGTAGCACTTTGATGCCTTTTTGAAGTGCTTTCAGGTCAATTTGTACTGTCTTAACTCCTTCATCTGTAACTGATGTTGAACTAAGATTGATCGTTGAACACCTGAAAGCCTTGATGCCTTCATCAGACACTGAAGTGTAACTTAAGTCAATGCTATCAACGCCTTATAGTGCTTTCAGATCATTATTTGTTATACAGTGTTGCTTTGATTTTACGGCACCCGTACATAAAATAGAGAAGTGATTTTCACGAAGCTTTGTTGTATTATTCATGACTTTGTACTGTCTTGTCTTTAAAATATCTTTAAGGACTTTCATGTGTGTTCTAGTTTAAAAGGTATGTCGAACCAACTCTTGATATTTGAGAAGTTAGAAAGCTACATTGCGGTCGTGATTACAGTTATTGCTCATTCAAGCTTACAGAAAATTGATAGTTGTACATTTGCACTTTTTCGACTGGTAAAAACTCCTTTGAATGGATTGAATTATTATACAGTATTTACAAGTAAGACTGAATATGATAATCACAAGGTGAACAGTTCTAGAACCTGAGGGTAATGCTGCTTATCCAATGGTAAAACAGCAAGTATGCTTACACAGGAGGTGGGGTTGATGCATACAGCAGTGTCCAATCAGCTGCCTTTCTCTTAAACTGTTCTCTGTTCGATATCAGAAGCTGGTGTGCTTCTACGTTAAGAATTGTTTCTATAGAGCAATGTGTTAGGGTACAGAACAATTTGAGGGATATGAACTTTTATCAAAAAAGTACCACTATCAAGATTGGCCATTTCTGTGAGAATAAACTCAATTACGTTTGAAACTTTAACTGCAGGAGACCAATTATAATGAATTAATTTAAATGATAAGTATCCTAGTTCACTCACCTACAATAGAAGGTTTGAACACAAACATAAAAGTTGTGATGCTGTTGGTTTGGTTTTTTTTTTGTGGATAATATAAAAATCAACATACCATAGGATGGTAAGTCTTTGTTTTCATTGTACACACTGGAGGTTTAAAAGGATACCCTTTCTATATTTTGTTAGTACAAAACTTTTGTTTGATGCTAATACTGAGCTATAATTAGCTGAAGTACAAATTGTTCAAAAAAGGTAAAAAAAGTTGCTTTTGGGTTGAATGATAAAGCAAGTAATCACTGGGTACAGTAGAAGTGTTTACACTGCTTTAAGGTGTTGAAGACCCTTAAAAGATTACAACACATTCATTATCACGTGTTAAGAGACGTACTGGGAACTTAAATTCGACAACAAAGTAGCCTCCAACATAAGGTGATTCTTTCTTGTTTCAAAGTAAGTAAAAACGGCTTATCACGTGGTTGCATAAGTACCGGTCCTTTAAATGTTATTTCCCATTTTCTGGTGTGAGATATTAAGTTGATATGGAGTATGACGTCGTTTTGTTTCTCTAATAGTAGGTACTCTTTTCTGAGGCGTCTAGCGCCTTGTCGTCTTGCCTTTACGCAGTTTAAGTGATATTCGCAGCGGTTTGAGCTGTTTAAAATAGTTTTGTTACCTTTTTGAATGAAAGCGACGTTGTTACCAATACTTTTGTCTTGACGCTTACCAGACGCAGTATTAGTTGTGTTGGAAAATCACAAGTCTCTATTACTGCGAGCATCATTTCAGGTATTAAAAAAGCATCACTGGTATCAATAGGCTCTGAAGATCCCATGGTAAGTAGTATTGCTTGGTACTGGTAATTCAAAGATATTCTCGACATTTTGCGTAGCATTAATACCTAGAGAGGTAGGTATCGCGACGGTACCCTCATTTGGTACGTATTCGTGACGTTCTATTTGTAAACGCTAAGGAAATAAACGAATAGTTTGTTATCAACTGGCCTCAACGTGTTTTAATTAAGACGCCCATCCAAAACGATTCTCTGAGAGAAAGCATTATTACCACTTTTTCTTATTGCCAATTTTTTGCAATACTAAAACGACTCTACACCTTGTTACTAGTGGTTGGTATTGTCATTGATGATGGGTTCTGGTATCCTTACCTAGGTATTACTACTTGGATAGGATAAATGCCATTTGATGGGTCTGTAAAGCTCTCAAGATGGTAGATGCATTATTGTTACTTTAGTACCATAATGTGTTACACGTTTCTTAACGTTAAACGTTAGTGTACGTAATACACTGCCTATGCTAGCGCTCCAACTTTGTACCACAGAAAATGGTATAAAGTGGACTGCTAGGCACCCTGAAAGGTGTAACTAGTAGACCTGGTATGTTGCTGCACTGCCAGTAAAAGAACCATTCTCCAACCATTTTTGTTGTACTCAAGGAAGAATAAAAAGTTTGGTAGTGTTTTTTGTTACATTTGAATTTAGCTATTGGTTTTGGAAATTGAATCGTTTGGGAGGATCAACAAATGCTTCGATATCTCTTCTCAAAGCACGTATTGCACCTTTCTGTTCTTCTGTTCTTGGGAAAGCTACATCAATACCTGTACGTTGCCCTGGGATTGTTTCAAATCCTGGATAGGCGCTTGGTCCAAAACGGTACGTTCTGATATTGAAGTCTAGTACACCGCCTTCTAAACAAAGAATACCGACAGCCACATTAGAAAGTCTAGTAAGTCCTGTGAAAGAGGTTAAATGTCATACCAAAACGAACAGGTTGAATAAATATTCAAAAGCTAAAACAAACACGTGCCTGATGGACTGCAAGATTGTGGAATTAGATACGCTCTTCTGTTCTCACATGTAGCCCCAATACTTTCTGGAAAGTCATGTAGTACTATAGTATCTGGTTCTGTTTGTATTTGAGCAAAGGTAGTGTCATCAATATTTACTACTACATGCAGAAGTTAAAACCAAATGAAAAGTTACGACATTGTTGAATACAATATTTCATTTCTTCCTGGTTTTCGTATTCACACAGTATAGTTGATCCACATGATGTCAGTGGTGGTAGATCGTTTAGTTTGGCAATCACTGGAGGGAACGTTGGAGAAATAGATCCGGAATACAGCAAAGTTCTGTAAAAAAAACCAAAGTTAGTCTGCCATTAAAACAAAAAAATCAAGTACCCTGCAAATACATCTAACCCAGTGACAAAGTCTTCATTAATAAAGCATTCGAGCTTATGGCAAAATTAGAATGAGAGTTACTAAAATAATTAAAGTGTACGTTATTAGCATCATCCTTAATCATATTGGGATCCTCTGCGTAGTAGACTACCTCAGTGCGTGATCTAATCATTTTTAGTTTTATTGTATTTTTTTTCAAAAGACCACGTGTACATTGCCACATCTACTATTGTGCCGCTCACGAATATAGCTGCATTTATTAATAAGTTAAATGATAAATTGCTGTATTATTTTCAATAGTAAGACAAGAACGTACTGTTATCAATGTTCCCTGGATCATCTAGAGTTCTTTCTTCTACAACGAACGCGAGCGGATCAATTAAGACTAAATTCGTTTTTGTAACGACCAGAAATAACGTAAAGCATAAAAACGTGATTAGGTTCTTCATCATCCTGTAACACAACTCCAATCGGTTCCTTTGTTATTTAATTTTCTATCACGTTCGGAGATAACGCTACAATTTTCCGAACTCCGTTCAAAGAATGCTGTTGAAAGTTTGTAAGATGTGTTAACGGTGTAGCTATTTATTTATTATTCTACAAGGGTGTTGAAATAGTATACACTCTAAAATGTTATTTTTTCGTAGAGGTAAAGATACGTTTTCTCTTTCCACCGCCTCCACGCTTCATTATACTTTTATTTGATTTCCAATTCTCAAAATTTGTTTTAGCAGCATAGTTAGCATAGAACACTACACAGTCATTAAACAAAAAAGGTAGAGGTAGAGTTGGTTGAAAGGATGTCTTAAAAACCATATATCCAGGCGTAAGAACATACACGTTGTACATGGCTACCATGTACAATGGAGTAAAAAAATTTCTGTGTGAAAACACGTTTTTTTTTTAATTGAATAACAAACGATGACATACTCTTTCTTTCCATGAAGGGAAGCGTTGATGTATAGCTAGTAGGGTCTGCTCTACCCCAATTAAACGATTTATCAACCACTTGTGAGTATCTATCCAAGTACGCCTTTTCTATGTCCTTGCAAAGTGTGCTGTTTAAAAATCTAAAATACAACGTTATTTAATGCTATTTAGTCATGTATTATTACCGTAGAGCGTATTCTAAGCCTAGTTTATAAAAGTATGTTGATTGGTTCGCCAATTTCACCTCTGACGCTTCAGCTTTCAAAGCATTCATACATGAACGTCTTTTTGAATAGTCAGCAACTTTTTTGCCGCCGTTTTAACATTTGTACCCATGTGACGCTGGAGAATTTATTCTGACCAATCCATACGATGCAAATGACTTTGCTAACCAGTATGGTTGCTGTGTTTTGCTGTTTTGCTCTATCTAAATAATATTTACTAGCAACCTTAATCAATACCTACGTTACGTGACCGCGAAGCAGGGAATCCAAGACGCTCAACTTCTTCATTCCAAGTCGTATTTACAGTCTAGTAAGACATTTTAGCGTTATTTTTCATCTCAACGGTTACCTCGTTCTCTGCAATTATTGAATCAATATCATAGTAGAGAGCCATAGCTGTAGAGTTTACTCTTAACGTATACTTAATTGTAGACTTAACAACGCAATATCAGAACGTCGCTTAGGTTTCATGGGGTGAAAATTTGTCCGTAATAACAAACACTCCTTTCGCTTTATGCTGGTAAAACTGCTTGTTATAATCACTATGGCGCTATACGTAGCGTCTAAGTGTTTGTACCATACAGATTTCTCTCCAGATGGTGCTGGAAGCGTTGAGGGTGATACAAACATTTATGTATACGATGTAGCGAACCAGAACGTGCCAACTCCTTTCCCTTCGACTACAAATCGTCTCATATTAACGTTAAATGATTTACATGTAACAGGAAGCACAATGTACGTTGGCGTCAACAAAAATAGTTTGTTTTTTGTTTGTGTTTGCTGGCGGCCTCGCTGTAAGCGTCTAATAATGATAATAGCGTGAAAGATAGATACCTTTATGTGGTAACGTTTGACCAAAAAATCTTACGTTATGACCTCACATACGCGTCACCAACATCTACATTAGTTGTTAATAATATTTCGACGTTATCTACATCCTTTGGGTACAATAAACTAAAAAATGAAAAGATAATTAACGCTTTCATCGTGTAATACACTATGGGATATTTTATATTTTGTCAATTTGCTTTTGCCGAAAATCAAAAAAATAGGAAAAAACGGATTGCCAAATAAGGCCATTACTGTCTTTAAACAGAATTTTTTTTTATTTTATTTAGTGTCTCCTTACATCTTATAGGTGTGTACAAGATGACGCACTACAACATTCACCAGCAGGTCTTGGTGCTGATAAAAATGGAGATTTTTTGTACACATGCTGTGATTTTAATAGTGGTGGAGTAGATGGAGAAGGGTTAGTAAAAATAGATATTAAAGACGATATAATAGAAGTACGTTTTTGGTAGACGCAATACATTTATTTTTTTTGGGGTGTTTTTCAATTCCTTGTTTTTTGCCCTTTACGCTAATAATAACGCTTTCAAAGGGTGCTGGTGTGCCTCTGGATCTAAGTAGAGATTTTATATTTTGTGATCATATTAAGGAAGTTGATAATGGCGATGCATTCACAGTGATGAGCTTTGACGCCTTGATTGTACGTGTTGACCGAAAAAAATTTAATTGCCAGTTGCTTACCCTTTCAATAGAAGTTCTTTCCTTCCAATAACTCATACGAACTTCTTAATGGAACAAGCCTGAAGCCTTTCACGGGCGGTTCTCAACACAGTGCCAGTATGTTTTTTGACCGAAACTGAAAAGAACTTGAAAAATTCAAAGATGTTAATGGAGTCGACTGCTATCAACCCCTAGCCCATTAGTAATATTTTCTTACTTATTATATCATAGATACGTATGTAACTGGTACTAAAAGGAGTGGTGATGGCATGTTCTTAAACGACATAGTAAGTATTAATAAAGCCAAAAACAAAAGAACCAGCGGCATTACATAAACATCTTTGTACTTATAACTTTCTTTGTAGATTACTGGTGAATTCAATCAGACCGAATACGGTCCTAATTCCACAGTCGTAAATAGCGCACTTGATAATACAGTCGATAAAGACACTGGTGTTCTTTACACAATTTCCTTCTTTAACGACTTGGTACAATAGCGTTTAGTTATGTAGCACTAACACGCTGTTAATCAATAGATTGTCGCTGTAGAACTTAGTTCAGGATTACCCCTAGGCACAGTGTCTATACCTTCATTGAGAGGCTTCTCTCAGGTACATCTAAAGCTAACTTTGTGAATGAAAAAACACTAAATCATCGTTCATAGTACCTCAATATTGGTCCTTGTCCAGGTTCGGCAAGTACAGCTACACCTACAACAGCAAGTCCTACATTACAACCGACCACTGTGGCGCCAACACCAGAACCAACCACAAACGTTCCTACAACTGAAGTACCGACACCTGAAGCTCCAACTCAACTGCCAACTTCAGAGCCACCTACAACAGATGCTCCAACTGAACAGGTGCAACAAGCACCAACCACAACTAGTCCAACTGAAGCACCAACAACAGATGCTCCACAGGCGCAAGAAGAACCAACCACAACTACCCCAACTGAAGCACCTACAAGCCTGGAAACGGTGGCGCCCACAGAGATACCTACAACTGCTAAACCAACTACAAACCAGCCAACTTCACAGTCTTCAATAGAGCCTATTTCTGCTCAATCACCTGCAAATACCCTAGTAGCACCTGTTGTTCCTGCGCCACCAACCACATTCCAATTATCATTGGATCTTATATTTACTGGTGGTTTTTCATCACAAACAGATGGTCAGCGTCTTGAGACTATAATTAGCCTATTCTTAACAGGAACTTGGCCAGACACAATAGTAAAGTACACCTCCAGCATTAGTAGTAATCGTAATACTTACTGATCGTCATAGGTTTGTGTCGTTGACACAAACAAAGCGTCAAACTCAGACAGCCACATTGGTAGTAGATATTTCAGTGCCTCCACAACGTATGTAGTTTTTATCCTCAAACATAAGGAATCAAAGCTCATTTTTGCTTTTAGAGGAATTACCTCAACAACAAATGAGTACAGAACTTTGTTGTGGTCAAGAGTTTAAAGATAGACTCGCTTTAGATGATATATCACTTGCTGGATGTATTGGTGCTTCAGGTACGCTAAATACCAATCCTCCAGTTCAACAAACAACTTACATCAACAAAAAGATTGCGCAAGCAATGTTAAAGGTTCACCTGAAGGAGAAAGTTCATCTTTGCCTATTATCATTGGTATATGCGTTGTACTGATTATAATAATAATAATCATTGTTGGTACTATATCATTCTGGTTATACAGAAAGAATAGAGAGAAAAGGAACAAAGAGAGATCAATTAATATGGTTGCTACTTCAAGTACGTTGAACAAGATTTCACTTTTTGAGTGTTGGCGCTTATGTGGTATTGTTTTTAGGAACAGACTCTAATCCAGATGATCAATCAACTTACAGTGGTGTACCTAGTATATCTGAGTATACAGGTGTACCCAGCACAGCATATCCGCGGATATCTAGCGACAATAATGGTATGTTTGTTTGTTATAAACTGAGTTTGTTGTACTAATGATCATTAAGCGAGTCGTTTTGAAATACAATCTAATAGCAAGTATAATCAATTCGCTAGTTCAGAGAGAACATCTAAAGGTAGAGACAGAGGTGTAACTGATTGGATAATTCAAATGAATGAACTAGAAATAGGACAAACACTTGGTGCAGGTAACTAACCATCTTGTTTGTACCAAAATATTGCTCTTTTTCCTTTCCTCTTGGCTCAAAATTATCTTTGATATCACTCTCACTTTAAGAGCGAGGGTTTCTTATAATACGACGCATGTGCTGGCAGTTTGAGGCTCTTTTCACGTGAAAAGAATCTTGATTGAAGCCGCACTTTTGATAATTGTGTCTAGTCAATACTCTCGATTTTTTACAACTCTTTGCCTTATTAATATATTGTAGGTAGCTATGGTGTTGTAAAAAAGGGTAAATGGCGGTATCACGATGTCGCCATAAAATTTTGTAATGATCTCGGTGAAGCCGACAACTTTTTTCAAGAAGGTAAACTTATGGTATCACTTCGACCGCACCCCAATGTAGTCCAGGTATGCACCTAAATAATTCAGAAAAAAATTACAACATCAGCACGTTACGATTGCTCGAAAAACTGTTTATACTTTTTTCTGACTTTTTTTTTTTCAAGATTTTTGGATTGGCCTCTAATGAACACGCAAATATGGTTGTCATGGAATACTTACCTGGTGGTTCTCTAGATCAAATTCTATTTGATTATGAGATAAAGTTTTCTCTAGAAGAGAAGATTGAAATATGTCACGGTGTTGCTAAAGGATTGTACGGTTTTTTTTCTTTTCAGTTCGAATAGATCTTTTTGATTTTGACTTTTGGTTTTAAAGGTATCACTTACATAAAGAGGGTATTGTACATAGGGATTTAGCAGCTAGGTAAGTGAATATAATATTTTGACTTGTAAGTGGATTTTTAATTAGACTGTAGGAATGTGCTACTGGACAAACATAGAAAGCCTAAATTATCAGATTTCGGTTCGTGCCAAAACAGAAAAATTTGCGTTCTTGCTTTTATTGATATTGACAACTATTATCAGGTATGAGTCGTATGGTAAGTGATGATAATGTTAGTGGCAAAACAGCAACACAATTTGGACCTGTACGGCATACAAAATGACATACCTTTTGTTAATACTAAATCTTTTTTTTCAAAAGATCTGTTGGATGAGCCCAGAAAATATGCGTAAGCAGTACTCTGTAAAATCCGACGTATGGAGTTATGGTATACTTATGGTACGTCACACATATTACTTTTTTTAAAAACCACGTGCGACAACACGTGTTATTCTTGTCACTCAACAGGCGTTTGAATCAAATTGTTTAATTTTTTGTACAGTGGGAAGTTTTTCACGAAGAACCACCTCACGAAGATGAGATGGATATGCTTATGGATCTTGCCATTGAAATAAGAAATAATGGTAAAACACCTATAATTTGTGATAGCGATAATGTTGTTACACCTAAATTCAGGGCACTTATGAAACTGTGTTGGTACGACAAAAAAAAAACGACAATCTCCATTTACTAAGTTTTTTTTTTAAGGGCATTCAAGCCTGAAGACAGACCAACCATGGATATAATTTTACAAAGCTTTTTAAGTTCACCAGAGGAGTGAAAAGGTTATGCTTTTCAAATCAAAAATAAGCACAAGAACAGCCAAAAAATGTACATTAAAAAAAAACAACCCATAAATTATTGATTATCTACAACTAAGGCATTATTGTTGTTTGTTGAGTTTTCTTTTTTATTGAAATTTATTTCTCAAGTAGTCCATTACTTTACTTGGTACGTGACTGTTTCTTTCTCTAACAAGACGTAAAAGTAGTATATCTAAAACCGAGTTAGTAAGATAGTCTTAGAAACAAGCTCAAACGTACCAAAATTTGGACATCTCCCAAGCGGCTTAACCTACAACAAAACACTTAACCAAAACCCCGAAATTAGTTTGTGTCTCGTACCAAAACCAAGTAAATTCCATGCTTCAAACACCAAGCAGGACTTTCTCCGTATCCATAGTCATCGCCAGCTTGGTGTGCTTGTACATAAACCATTGCATCTTGGAGTAATTCTAACGCTTCGTTTGTATTGTATTTCATAATAGCTGTCAACAAGTTCCCTCCAATCCCGTGCTCATAGTAGTCTCGACCTTTAACAATTTTTAGAATTTGGTAGCTATATATAATGCTGATGTTTTAACGAACCTTCTATACCGCGTTTCTCTACCCAAGCATCAAGGTGGTTACGAACATATCGTTCCAAAAAAGGGAAAAAACTTGGATGTGGAAATTGACAAACTGCCTTGAATCCAAAGTACAGCGATGTCGGTAGTGGCTTTAGTTGCCATATATCGGATACTTCAGCATGTCTTAATCCTGTAGCGAGGTAAAGTTGACGGGCTTCATGTCTTAACTGTAAAACACGCCTTGAACAAACAAATTAGAAAAAACTGAGAAAGTAGTAACATTTTTTGTACAAGTTCTTACCATTTATATTGGAGCTCTTTTGGGAGAGTTGTAATATCTTTTTTGTTTTCACCTTTCATTTGTTTATTTCTCCACAAAGATTTTAAACAAAGATTAACCTATCAAAAGATATTTAGCAAAGAAGAAAAACGGCTAAAGAAAAAAACAGCACATGTCAGTGTTTCTTAGTTCCTTACCAAACTATCGAATTTAACATTTACTCTATCATTGTTTGGCGCTAACAAATATTGCATAATTAATCCTACATCACTTTCTCTCTTGTAGCTACAAGAGTCAGTCAGAACAATGAACACAAGAAAAAACACGTGAATCAAAACGTACCAAGCAAGATAGTAGATGGAATCTAGAATATGTCCTTCTATGGCCATGTTTCGGATGTATGTATGATTTTCTTCGGTCTGACGAAGACCGCTTAAGTGTTGTAGTAGCTGGAAGCATAGAATTTTTTCTTTAACTATCCTGTCAAACAGAACTTTGTACGCCTTTTGAAAAGGAAAAAGTCAATCACTAAAAATATTCACGGTTTTCTACCTCCTTGTGTGTTGAAGCCTTTATACTGTCCAAAAAAGTTTGATTTACACTTTGGTACCTCCCTTATGTATTATGTTAGCACTGGTTTAGTTTATGAAAAACGTGCGCACCACATGATCCGGAACGAAGTTGAAAAGTTCGAATATCAAAAAATAAGTGTTGACCTTTTTCTATAATTGCATTGATGTCTCCATCGAAAGCTTTTGACGAAAATAAAGCTTCGAAAGCATAAACACGAACAATAGAAGAAGGGTGATGTCTAAAAAATGTCATATTTTACAGTTTAACCATAGAAAACTTGTGTGAAACAAAAGCAAGTTTTTGCATGTTGCAATTTCTTATCAAATTGTAAAAGCACTCAGTACGTTAGGAGTTCCAAGTCCTCAGGTGTAGCTATTTTCTTGATTGCCTGGAATGTTTCAAACTCAAAATTGGTGGCATCAGTGTACCCAATGCCTAAAAAAAATGAGCACTTGTCGCACGTGAATCAAGGCTCGAAAAAAATTATTGAAAAATCACAAAAACAAGGTTTTTGACGTTCAGGGTTAAAAACAGTGTAAATAGTACAAACCTCGAGCATGAACACCCTTGCCGCGTGCCCATAGCGAGTTTGCCAGAGGAAGGACGTGAATGTCAGAAAAATCGTCGGAGTACGCTACTTCGTACTCATACCCTTTGAATGTATTAGCCTACGCTTTCAAACACTGTTTTAACGTACGTAATTTCTGTCGCAGCAACGTTCCTGACAATAATGGCATCAATGGCATGTCATCACGCGCAGGACCGCAATATATGCATCTGGAACACGATACACCCATAATAGAACGTGTTTGGTTATAAAGAAAAGTTTTGTAGAGTGCTACTATGTGTCACACAAATTAAAACAGCCTCGCGTTTCGCTATTCGCCAAGTTTTGGCTGAATGCGTAAACAGAAGTTACATCTGCGATTGCAATTCAGAAGCTGCGACTGTTTTTCTTTTTTTTTATTCGATTCAAACAAGGACAACATGACAAGTCGTACCAAGAGACACTAGCTTTGAAAGAATATTCTTACCAACGCTAAATCAGTGAATCGCCAAACCCATGAAGCTTCGGTTTTCTCCGTAACCTTCTGTTTGCCCATGTTACTACTATGCTCTCACAGTTTCTTAATGCACTGGTATCTCAGGCCAGATAGTCATAATGTGCTGCAGTTTCTCAGTAACAGAGTGCACTTCTGAAATCCTTATGACAACAGTAAGTATCATGTTAAAGCAGTCCCGCATGTAGGTTATTCTAATTGGGAATGTATGTCAAAAGGGATCTGGTTGCAGGCAGGTTTACTGGCAACAACTAGGCAACAAAAATCAGTACATATATACCTCTGGAAGAAGCAATTTTAGCTAGCTACTGACCAGGAATAACTTCTCAGCGTTGACAAAAATCAATCAGCGTTCCCGTTCGCAAGAAAACAACTGCACTTGTAATTGTAGAGGACGTAGCTGTAAATAACACCTCTTATACTAATGCAAGTGACCACGATGGTTTGGATCAATTGAATTATCAACATATTGCATATCTGTTTTAGCAAGCAAAATAACTGCTGTAGGTTCCGCCAGAGTGAGATAAACAATTTAATAAACGTAATCGCACTAACAATCACAACAACAGCCAATATCAAGCATTATGTCGCAATCCAGGTCATTTACTTTAGTACTTCTCATGCCTTATAACTTTCATACCTACCACAATTTAGAAATAATGCCACCAGTGATACAAAATACAACTCTACGCTTTGTCAGGCAATCGTAAAAGGATGAAATGAAGAGTTTTTACAGGTTACAAACATAAACTAGAAGGTAGTATTCAACTCTTTTGAGCTAAGAGATGCGATGAAGTTAATAAGAAAACTCTAGATATCACGTGACTGACAGCAAAGTAAACAAGTTGCAATGCTAGCTTCACTTTCTACGAATATATTACCATGTAGCCCTAGGGGCATCTATAACCTAGCCTTCTTCAAACTGTGATTTTGTTATAGCATAGACTTTTTTTGTTCAATACGTTTTGATAACTTTCAAGATGTCGAGAAGAAAAATCAGGCTCTAGCGCAAAACCTTCGTTCAGTTTCTCATTGCATAATATTCCGAGCTCGGTGGAGATATTGACGAAGTTATCGTGACCTTCCTACATTGTCCTCGAATTAAAGTCGGCCGGTGTGTAAGTATACTGCTGACGATAAGACATAAACGACCAAAGTTTGCTCCTACGACAAACTTAGTAAGCTATGGGCTGAATTAGTGGCATTTTCAGACAAAGCCGGGCCTTTGTTGGGCTACAAGGTAACGGAGAATACGGACAAGGTTACATTTCTTTCGCTTTTAGCTGGACATTGCGACAACGTTGAAGCTTTTACAAGTTGTAATGGGAACTGAAGTACAATGCAAAATATACTGAGCTTTGCTTCGAAGATCTCTGTGAAGAATATGAGGTACAGGTTATTCCTTCTGAGTATGAATTCATAGTGGTAAATGTACATACAATAAATCCTCAATTCAATTAAAATGGAGTTGCAGAAAAAGGATCCTGAATATCCTAGGTCGAAAATCCAACTTGATTCTAGTTTTTAACCAACCATCCAATTGTTTACTAAACATGTAGTTCAAACCGATAGAGCGCCTTTTACCAAGTGCTTCCATAGATCGTGAAGCAAGCGATGTCAAGCAAAATAGAGCCATTTTCTATTATTAATGGCTTTCAGGTTGGCTAGATATCTAATTATTTCAAACATTATGACCTGTGCACAGCATACAGCAAGGGTACTCGGATATCAACGAGTTTTAAATACGTGACTACTCACACCACATCGTAACGTAGTTGTTTTGGAGTGTGTACTAGTCGCGCGTTTTTTGTGCTCTCCACGTGCCAACTTTGTAAATCGTATAGATGGTATTAACAATACCGACAGTGTTTTTTTATGCAAACCTGCACTTGTCGGGCAAAATTACTTACGCTCTACAAAAGGCAAACTTTGATTACCACGTGTGAGCTTGGATTACTTAATCTGATTCATAATCTCACGGTCACCGTTTATGTAGCACTCAGTCTTAGTAAATAACACCTACTCTGGCTAGCAAAGAAGATAGTATCGGCAACAACAAAGTTTATTTTAACGCAGTAGTACAAAAATGCAGTTTGGTATATCCGGAACAAGAGATTGGAGCGTAGTGCACGGAACTAAAGAGAAAAAGCCATTCCAATATTCAACACAGCTACAACTGGCACAAATGTCTAAAAGTCGGGTAAAAAACAGCAGTGGCGGTGTCAGAAAGCCTGTACCATCGAAATATATGCCTTACAACGCAAACGCTATTGCTGCACACGTACGCAACTGTAAAAATGCCCTAACGATTCTTAACAACTTATACAGGTCGTAGAAGAAGAAACTAGCGCACGCGTCAAAACATTTATTTCAATCACACCACCATCCGGTCCTAGCACTAAGAAAATGACTGCGGACACGACACGGTACTCTTCTAAACACCGTAGGAAACGTAGGGTACATTTTAACTTACTAGTTACGTTATTTTGTATTAACTTCTATGCTCAGACTGGTCATATCAAGGTTAGTACAACGGACACACAAGGTTTCTCTGGCACAGGCACGTTATTTTATTTTTTGTAAATTGGATCAAACTAAGCTGTGCGTTCTTACAACTGTATCAGGTACTTTAAATAAATCTGGGAGGCTACAACAAAGTGTAATGGAAGACAAAAACAAGAAAACTGTATTTCTAAAATACAGCTACGCCTCGCTACTACAGAAATTGATGCCTAAAACGCCAAACAAACAAGTGCCAATAACACAACAAAAAACAACCACCACATCACTCCCAAGCGCGCCAAATACAGCAATGGCATATCATAGGTTTCGCAAACGACCTGTCAGTGCTATAGTAATATCAGAGCCGCCATTAAAGAAAAGACGAGTGTGGAATAAGCCTCTAAGCGAAGATGCAATACCCAAATTTCAAGAGAGTTTTGGTAACCTGCTAGCTCATTTCAAAAAAGCAGATGAAAGAGCATAGCGCTGTTGTGAAACTGCTATAACTTAGCAACCCGTTCAGACAACATTGTACATAATGTAATTGTAAAATAGAAAAACTTTTATTTGAAAACACTCTAATTTTCTCGATTGTTCTGGCCGTAAATTGCCTCAACTTGTGTTGTGAGGATCACATATGCATTGGGATAATACATTAACATACTGCCATTGGTGACGCCTAGCGAGAAATGGAATTAAGTCAACCACTAAGTTCTAAAAGTTGAATTAGCGTTAACCCTCATACAATCACCATGAGAGTAGTAACTATGGCAAAGAGGACTAGCAGGTTCAAGGATCGCTTTGGCGATTCGCCTTACAAAGCTTTTCGTCCAGCGTTCCCTAAAAAAGTGTATGAACGAGTAGTTGCGAAGTTACCGGACAGTACGTGCATGTTGTAAACGCGAAAATTCTGACACAAGGCTAGACAAGAGAAAAATGGTTGTCGACGCTGGCTGTGGCCCAGGAATGGCCTCAAAAGGATTGAGCCCATACTTCAACAAGGTTCGCTAAAAATGCTCTCATCGCACAGTAGAACATAAATTATCGCACCCCGTACAGTTACAACATTATAACCATTCAAAAACTAGGTCGTTGGTGTCGAACCACGAAAACACATGCTTGAAGCAATACTAGAACCACCAGGTACACCATTATTGTGTGGTGAAGTCACAGCACGAAAAGCTTTTTAAAAAACCGCCCAAATACAACAAACCGGTTTGCTTGCTTAATATACAATCCAACACAATGTAGATAACTGTCAATTCATGCTTGGTGATTGTAAGAATTTAAAAGTGGCCGATGCAAGCGCTAACATGGTCACTGCTGCAAACGCTGTACACTGGTGCGTATTTATGCGTTTTGTCTTACTTTGTAATGCCACTTGGAGTACATTTTGCTGTTTCATTTTTTTCTAGCTAGTACATACTGAGAAACACCTTAGGTTTGAGCAAGAAGCTTTCTGGAAGGAAGCCAAACGTGTCTTAGGTACGTACAGTACATTATTGTGGCTATACAAGCATAAATGATGTAATTTTTTGATTAAAGAGATGTGTTGATATATTGACTGGTTTATTTAGCTCCTGGTGGTCAATTAGCCTTATGGGCGTATGGTACACCAAAACTAGATGACAAGGACGGTCAACGTATCTTCTCAGAGGTATTTAAATCATGCCATTTATCTTTCTCTGTTATAACTCAAATACCCCACGTGTACACAACTTCATATTTAACCATGAAACTGTATTGTTCTTGCGTAAAAATCTATGAGTAACTTGAGCAAGACATGAATGTGGTTATTAGTTCTTTTATTGGCTTTCTATTCTTCGTGTTTCTGTGCTTACTCTGATATAGTTCTATGACACCACACGAGAGCATTGGGCACCTGCTAGAGAACATATTCATAACCAATACGCTGATATTAAACCAGACTTTAAGACAGTAGAGCGTAGTGATACTACAATGAAGTACAGAATGAAAGTCAGAGACTTCATTGGATATGTTGGTACATTTTCTGTCATAAAGACAATGAAAGAGAAACAACCAGATAAACGTGATCCTATTGCTACCTTGGAAGAAAAGTGAGTGCCTTATGTTACCTCTCAAATGGACAATTCGAGAATCCAAAAAAAATATCGAAATTTCTTTTTCTTTTTTTTATGTCAGTTTCCTTTATTAACAGTCTATTTAAGATTGACGAGTATCATGGGACTCGAAGCTCTTGTTAACGTTGAGTGGCCTATATTTATTATCACAGCCAAGGATTAAAAATAGAGGCATTCAATGACATGTTATAAACTTATTTTCTTTGTTTTATGAAATCCTTGGTATGTACAATCAAATAAAATATAGAAGAAGTTCATACTTAAGCTATTACGGTCTTATCATAAGCAACACCACGTCACAAGACCAACATAGTCACCATGCGCGCATGTTTTCGAAAAAGTGTACATTGTTTTTGGCAAGCAACAGTGTTGCTAGCCTAAAACGGTTATACCGTGTTCTTTGAACAACACATAGTCTTTGCCGCAACTCATGGAGAAGCGAAGATCCAAGGCAGGCTTGGCGCCGTCTAAGCCGCTACAACAGTCTAGTATGTCTAAATTAAAAAACAAGAGCTCAAAAAGCAGGTCTACAAGGAAAATGCAGTCAATGGAGAACACACAACGAAATAACCCTGCCAGGGGTCTAAGTAGAGTAAATCGTACTTCTGGAAGCCGCGCACCGCGAAAAATGCAAGCTATAAATAATGTTGACGCGTCAACGCCATCATTCAACAACAGCGTAAATTTTCAACCAATAAACGTTATACAAAACACCCACGTCACACATCATACACATCAAGCATCTGCTACACTTCCCTTATCTTCGTATGTCCATCAACGTACAAAGCTCTTTTTTTAGTGATTTTGTTTTCTAGAGCAAGTCCTTTCTTGATGTCTAACGCTGAAGAAATTCAACAAGAATTACGTTCATTATCTTCTTTGTTATCTGCTGGATTCATAACTGAAGGAGAGTTTAAAAAGAGAAGAAAGGGATTGCTGTACGCGAGTCGTTTGACAGAAGAACACATGTATATGGTAATATCAAAAGACATTGACATCTCCATATCTGTTTCTCACGTAAATTAGGTATTTCAACCTAGATGGGCTTGGATTTAAGCACTTCTTTATTATCTGCTTGCTCGCGGCTTTGTCACCTAGAACTTGTAGAGTCCCTTACATTGAAGGCGACTTATGGCTACATGTGATTCGCAAATCATTCTCAGCACCAATCGACACAAACAGTTCTATCTTTTGTTTTGTTTTCTGATATTATTCTACATACCAACCACATTGGGCAATGTGAGAATAGGCATTTTTTTGAAATAAAAAATAATGTATTGTTGTCAAACGTTTTTATTGTGGTGATTTTTTCGAAATGTTAACATTGCTTTACAAGTGCTTAATAACAACCTAACACATTATTAGACACATAGCTCAAAATAATAGAATCTAATTATAAAAAACAGTACCTTTCCGAAAGGGCGGTTTTCCATGGCATGTTTCCATGCAGCAATGCAATCATCAAAAGCGAATTCTTTGTCGATTTTCTAATAATTATTTTAACACTTTTAGATGTTATCCTTGTTTTGATACGTACCACTACAAGCTCTCCGCTCTCAAATAGAGGGTTCATCTTTTCAAGAAGTGCACCTGAAGATTGAATGACAAAACTAGTAACACCTTCGGCTTTTTCGAAAGCAACAATAGAAATGACTCTAACTTTTCCATCTTGTTTGACCTTTTTTGAAGTTGTTAAGGAGAAGCACTCAAATCTTATCTCTTTTAAAAATATCCTCAATAATTACGTACTACTTTAGTAGCCTTTGAGGCTTCATGAGTGAGATCGAATACCATATCCAAGTCTGACACTGTCTCTTCAAATTTCACTTTTTTATAGTTGATCAATTCATCAGCACCAAAGGCTTTCAATTGCTCTAGTTTTGGAGAGCTTCCTGTTGTGTACACAGTACCAGCATTGAACATCTTCTTTGCTATTTGCAGAGCAAACGTACCAACACCACCAGCACCGGCTGTGATGAGAACTTTCTGCCCCTTGCTAAAATCTTGTCATTAAAAAAAAGTGTTGGTTTCTCTTACGCTAAGCTGCCCTTCTCGAAAGCTTGGTATGCAGTCTGAGCAGCAAGTGGTATAGCAGCAGCTTCAGTCCAGCTTAGTTTAGTTGGTTTTTTAGCGAGAACAGATGCCTTACAGACCTGGAAGAACAAAAAGTTAAGAACAGCTATAAATCAACTGTCTTTCAGCTTCTGACATAATGAAAACATTTGTGTAAACTAAAGGTATTGGAACGTACCACAAAGTCAGCCATACTTCCGTGTTCTAGAGAACAAGTCAGATTTTCTTCGTTTTAAGCATAATGGTTTACGTACGCGTTGGTACAATCGCGTTAACATGAACGTTTCCATAAACCGCATCGCCTGCTTTAAATCGTTTGACATCTTTACCAACTTCCTCAACAGTGCCTGCAACGTCATATCTACAGAAAGGTAAGCCCGAAATGACAGAAACGAAAATAAACACGGAGAAAAAGAGATAAAAGTGATAAACAGTTGTTTTACGTACCCACATACTACCGGCCAGACCTTTTCTTGAACTAAGCCACCCATACGTTTATAATCAACAGGGTTTATAGCAGACGCGTATACTTTGATTAGAACATCATCTGGTGCGCTGATTGTTTGTTTTGGTACTTGACCAAGTTTTAAAACGCTGATATCTCCAGATTTGTCGTAATGAAGTGCTTTCATCATCTTGATTGCTTGAATAAATGCAATAAGAACACAGACAGTTTAAGTCTGTATTTTATTGTATAAGCGCAACCTCCATGTGTTTATCTCTGAATTTCATGTGCCTTCCTCGGAAACTGAGTAACTACTCTATTATATTGCCCTTACTTTAGACTATCGTCACCCACAGTTTGACGCTAAAATATGTCATACAAAGGAATGCCTAAAAAGGATTTCCGCATACGTCATAAAATGTGCGATTTTCTAGAGTTTAGGAGAAAGAGTAAGATTACAACAAAGCTCAATCAATACACAATGTACCGGTTAGATGGTCTGGCTCGGTTATCAATCACGTGACGGATAATCTCTAAGCGAAAACAGTATCCATGAACCGTTTTGGCAATCATTTGATGTACTCAAAAACATACTTGCTATGAATCCCCAGTCGTATTGATGCAATGAGTAGTTTGCAATCTAGTGGAAAGATACGCTAGACCCAAGCTATCCTGTGTCGACTATCTTATCACTAGCCACTTTCTATCCGCGTCTCTATGGTTTGTTGTTAGCCTGTTGGGCCTACAAGTAAAGACAACTTAAGACACAGGAAGGAGATAAATTGTAATTACCTAACCGGTCACGTGACCGATTTTGCAGTGGAATTCCACTGAAAGCTAAAAACAAATCCCTCTTCGTAGTAGCGAGTACTGGTTGGATAGAAAGACGCTTATTTGGAGTTCGCAACTGCACGTACGACAGAGATGGAGGAGCCACAACGAAAGCGTTCAGAGTCAATAGAAATGATCAGTTTAGTACGTATTACGCTACCTTTATTTGAAAACTGGGTTTGGCGCAATTAAGCAATAAAACGGACATTCTAATAGAAGGGCGCAGTCTAACGCCATGGGCGATGTTGGTTATGAGGATATAAGCCTTGAAGATAATTTGCTAGGCGTTGTGTCTGATAAGACTACGTTTACGAAAGTACGCGCTAACTGTATAACGTACAAGCACTTATATGCCTCAGGATGAAATAACTGCAGCAGGTGACGCGTTGATTCGTAGTGGAGACAAATGGGCTGCTCGTAGCTTGCTCCGTGCTATGTTCTTGCCACAGGCAACCTCCACGTAAGATTTTTGCCCAACTCTCACACTAGCGTGTTTCTAACTTTGCCAAAAACAGAGATCCGCCTACTACAACTGAAATCTTCAACGCAGCAGTAATTCTACATGTCAAAGGGACGTTTTTATGCCCGCTCGATCAAAACTGCCGCTTTCTGTATCTAACAAGTAAATTTAGGCGCTAAACGTTCAACTCGTAGTATTTTAAAGCGATTTATAACAAAGGTAACGCGTTAAATTGATCTAACTTCTAAAAACGGCTAAACTTGCATCTAACGCTACGAAAAGGAAGATATTGTGCCTTCTTTGATGCTACACATGGCAAGTTGGAGTTTAATAAATGATTACCCGAGAATCGGGCAACAACTCATGTCAAAGGTAATTTCTACGCCATAGAATGACGAAAACATCATTGGTTTCTTATCATTTTGATTTTCAACAGAAAACTGACGTATTTTTGTTTCAAATCGAAGATCGTTCTTTTTTTCGTTTATACCTCTTAGGTCGATCATCCTGATCCGGAAAAACTGTGTCAAGCAGCAATATCATGTTTTGAAGTACGTTATTTGGTGTAAACCATGAAGTTTAGAGTCATTTCGGAAGTTTTATTTAAAGACCTTTAGAAAAAAGAAAGAGACTTAGCAAAGTCATTACTTGTTGATGCTAAGGCTTGTCATGATAGTCAAGACATTATTGTAAAGACTATGCATAAAGGTATTAAGAAGTTATATGAATCTAAATACGAACCACCACATGATACATTGATCTATATGCTCCGTGTACGCCACAAACTGTTTTTCAAAAAAAAAAAAAAAAAAAAAAAAAAAATTGCAACTGGTCAATACAATTTCGTCACAAGCTCGATTTGACGTTATACTTTTTTAGGCTCTATGTAATTTATTGACTGATGAAAGTCCCTTGACTGCTTGGGCACCATTAAAGGAGTTATCAGAGTTCTGTCATTCGCTTACATCAAGCTCTGAAGTTGAGCTATTTTATATTGTTTCATACTGGGAAATTACAGAAATAATTATTACTCATATTGTAGATCAAGGTGCACCTGACTCAAATAACTACCTCCTAATGGCGGAAGTACGTATAATTTCTTTAACTTAAATAATAACTTGAACCAATAGTGCTTACTCCGTCGCGATCACTCATCTCTGTTATCGGAGAAATTTTTAGATAAAGCACACGTGCGTTGCGGGTTTTTTTTGGTCTTCTCGTGCTGATATTCCTCAATAGGAATACTGTAAAGAAGCAATAAAGTTGAATAACCAAGACTTTCACGTATACAAAGTACAAGGTACGCTAAGGTGTAGATAGCACTTATTAACGTAATTTGTTTTCTTTTTTGTCTTTTGTTTCTTCTTTTTTTCTTTTTCGTTGTAATTGTTCCAAGTCGTAAGTAAATCCCACGTTCGAAAAATCTTTTACATTATTCGAAGAGTAGTATTTCGTTGTTAGATAAATATGTATTTTTGTTGTGATAGGCAATAACTAACTCTTTTTTTTGAAAACAGCTGAGATTTATTGTCATTTTGCTGATAAATATCAAACTGATCCGGATAAATTCAAAGCTTTTACGGAGAGTAAAGTAAATGCCATGGAGTGTTTAGATAAAGCAATAAGTCTATTAAAGACACAAAAAGGACGTGCAAAATATGTATCACGCTTAGAAGAAAGAAAAAAGGAGGTTGTCAATGAAACACATAAATACGAGAAATACCACATTAGCTAAAAAACAAAAAAAAAAAGAATAAAAATAAATCCATTGTAAAATAAACATAATTTAGTTAGTAGCTAAATTGTACACAAACTAAATAAAGTGTCAACAAAAGGAACGGAAACCAAGAACTATTTCCGTACTTTGACAGCTAGTAAACGACAGACCCCCGTAGGGAGTTGTCCGAGTTTTTACTTTATTAAACTTGAATCAATGTATTCTGCTTCCTGCTGCTCAAGGAAATATGCATGTAGTAGTTGCTCTTCTATTGATTTTGCAACAGCTTTTCCAAGTAGTTCGTATCCATCCTTATTGTAGTGTACACAACCTAATTTAAAAACACGTCAAATCGATGACAAAAAATGACTACTAGAAAATACCTTCATTTTGTATCGAACAAGAAGTATAGTTCGAGTGGCAAACATCATCAACAACCTTATGTAGATCATCTATAAAGTTAATACTGTGTTCTTTCATAACTTCAAGAGCCCCTATATTGTACTCGAGTACTGAATCCTCACTTGTATGTACACTACAAGACTAAAACATGTTACCAATTAATTCACTTTTCATATTCAAAAAGTACATTTGTAGTGTTAGGCGAAGGGACTGGTGTTGTCGTAGCCCACATGAGTGTTGCATTAGTGAGTTTAAGCGTTTGTATTATTTTGCCAAGATTTTCTTTATACTTTGGTAATTCAACGTATTGAAACCCGTTATCACGTGTGTTAATATCGTGAAGACCAAAATTGAAATGGATGATATCTATGGATACAACAGGTTTTGTATAAATCCATGCTTTGATAATAGTTAATATAATTCGATACTATATGATTACCATCCATGCATATGAGTCCCTTTACAGTATTGGCTGCGCCACCATCAAATTGTGGTGGGTTGTGAATGACATTGGCCTAAAGAAATATTTACTTCAAAATATTCGCCCTGTTCAAGATACTTTTCCGTCCAGTATTTGCTCTACTACTGGCCAGTATCCCAAAGAAACAGAATCGCCAATTATCAATACTGTAGGTAGCGAAGCATCCACGGTGTAAGCTATTGGACAACAAGCTGCAAAAGGTGGCTTATTGTTTGTTAGTACGATGTGGCGAAATACAGCGCAAACTTGCCTGCTTACCGCACCATTTATTTAGGCACGTGCCAATACATGTATCTGGCGCTTGAGAAAAACAGGCGTTAATCGCTATACATACGAATAGAAGCACTGTGAGTGAAGGAGACATTATTTATCATGAAAAGAAAGTTGGTTGACATTTCTATCTCGACTTAGGTAGCTCTCCTTAGCCAAACAAACTTAGAAGCTGTTAGCACGTTTACCTTCCCTAACCAGGTACCACAACTCACGTGTACATGGTACTTTACTACGTACAAGGTGGGAAGTCACGTGATAAAGACCAAGTATAACTTGGGAACGATTTTTGAAGTGTCTCTTCAACTCTAACCAATAGTATTTTGCAACAGATGTATTCAAAGGTATTTATTTACAGGTGCATTTAGTTAGTACTCAGTGAAGTACTTGGCCCTTTTTACTGTTGGAAAGGACTTGTACTTTTTCTTGTGTTTGTACTTTATCATCATGGGTCTTTGTGCTTTTATCATGGCGCTTTGATGAGAAGAGTTTTTTGTACCAAGGGACTTTAGTCTTTTTGGTCTTTGTTTCCTTCAGTTGCTTCTTCTTGCGGCGAGCTTCTTTGTGCTTTTTCTTTGTTGCTCTACTACCGTGGTGTGTGTATACTCCTGGGCTGTTATTCGCGGCTACTGCCGTCATTAAGGCCAAATTAGTTGTGCATGCGAAGGATGCTGAGCATGCAGGATGCCGAGTTGCAGTACATTGGTGTTGTTTATGTTTTGAATTTTATGTACCCAATTCAACGCGACTTAACTTGTATATTTCACTGAATTCCCGTATTTCCAAGCGGACTTCTTTTAATGGATTTTCAAACAAACAGAACTCTTTAACAATTAACGCCCAAATTGTTACAAAAAATAAGTGTTTGGAAAAAAAACCGTAGGTTATGTAGTCTAAGTACGTAGCATTAACTGCATTCAGTAGTTGCAGTTCGTAGAGATTTGTACTCTGTAGTACGTTTGCTTGTCAATCAGAATAGTGACCAAAAAAATACTCTCACTGTTGCACAAACTTCCTGGTATTCCTAAGTACACTCTAGCCAAACTGAAGGAGAAGTAAGAACGGTTGCCACTACACCATGTTAATGCACACTGGTTTAGGGCAAGTGCATCCGTCTGTATTGCTTCAGTTCTTTGGCAATCTAAGAAAAAAGAAAATAAAAGTTTTCAAAAAAAAAAAAGAATCCGAGGATCAAGAGCGGAAGCAACATGTTACTTGCCATTGATCTTTGTAGAACCCATCTCAGTAACAAATTGTCTAAGCACACTTGATCTTCATGCAATAGCGTAGGGTTTGCTTTGAATCCCATTGAGGTGAGCGATAGTTGTTTCAGCTGGGCTTTTGTTCCATCGTTTAAGCACAATTTACAAACTTGTAAATGCTTGCGAAGTGTATCAGTCTGGAGTTGCGACTGAATGGTGCTTGACAATAGGCACAAAAAACCTTATCAGGCGAGTCTATCATCAATAAACAAAAACATCAGCAGTTCTTGTTAGTAGACGTTTTTTGGTTCCGCTACTTGGTGGTTCAGCCATTGAAATTGGTATTTAGAACGGAAACGATTTAAGTCAATTAAGTCATTTATTTTTTTCGTAACAGCCAAATGACTAAGCCGGTTAAATAAGCCGTTTACCTACAACCACTATATTTCACTGAATTCACGTATTTTCTCCACGTGTGACTTCTTTTAATGGATTTGCATTGTCACGTACGCTACAGAACTCTTCGCCCAATTTTTACGAGAAAATTAGGGTTCAAGTCAGAATAAGTAAACCCAACAAAAAAAACGGGGGTTAGCTGAAACGACCATAAATACGGGAGCAGCCATCTACCATTCGTAGCAGTTCATGTCCGTGGCGTATTGTACCTGTTGAGATTTCTTTCAAGTCCAGAATACTCTGTGTGACCAAAAAAAGTACTCATAGCACTAAAGTTGCACAAACTAACTCTCTGGGCGAAAAAATTGGATAAGGGTGGCGGTAGTAACACATAAAAGAAGTTTATTTACACTAGATAGAGGTGGTAGTTTGATTACAGGCGTGCGTTATCTACAAATATTGTTGTTCGGCCAAACTGGTGTTTTTTGGGTATTTTTTTGGCCTTATGTACAGTTATGATTTTTTTTTGATTATCTCGGTCTAAAGTGCTGCATGATGCTTTCTGCCGACAGAAGGGCCATCATGGAGATCTTGTATGCCTTCCATCTCGTCACCGGAACATATGCTAGCGTCTATAAACATTGTTACGTTTTAAACAAAAAGTAGTAAAAATGAAGGAATCTCATGAGTAAAAGTCATCTCACCTCGTATCACGTGATAATCACGAACAGATAACAATTTTTTCATAATAAAGAACGCACTGGCACGTTCTCTCTTTGCTAGAATAGGTTCTACAACCTAACCGTAGTGAGCACACACTTGAGAACGCAGAGTTCAGTTTGTTGAAACCACTTTAAAAAAACACGTCTTACCTCTATTAACCGCTCAAACATACGTTTTGCAACGCGCTCATATGATGCTACACCCACTTCATATACGTTAGAGCCATCGCATAGTAAGATGCGAAAGTAAGGATCTACGTTTTACCATTTAGAGTCGTTAAAATGAATAAATGTCGTACTCTTTGTAAGCCAGTTCACTGGCATACGGTATGCTTGAAATATAAAGTGTTGTGATCGTCGTATTTGTTTCCATAGCGTTTTATTGGTCTTAGTTTCTTTTAGTTTACTCCAAGCACTGTGTTTTGCTACACGGTAAGACATTGTTTCCCTGGGTAACACGTTGGCAATTAATGTAACTTGAGTCGTTAAGTTAACCCGGAAGAATAAAGAAAGTT
>JALMLS010000481.1:0-73339 GCA_038496445.1 Trichosphaerium sp. ATCC 40318 | reverse complement strand
ACAATGTTCACAGCACTTCTAAACATAAACCTTGCTTGGTTCTTACACCAAACCTTGACAGTATCCAAGGTGAACCTATGTTACAAGTAGTAGCTATTGGTCACGTTCACGCACGTGAAATCGATGATTTAGCCAAGGGACAACACATGTACGAACTTTTCTTAAAAACGAGTGACTCGTTCTGACTCTCTCTCTTTAGAAACGCTCTGACAGCGTATATGCTTGCACAAGGAACCAGGGATTCTATATCTGGCTTTATTGCTAATAAGAAGGAGATTGTATTTGTGAAGTTTTACTGGTTTGGTAAAGAAGCAAAACACAAAGTTAGTTTTACAAAAAATTATCCGATATTGACAAGGACTGATGAAGGAACTATATTGTTGAATAGTTTCTTGAACAATAAGCCTGAGACGCTTGGTTGGAAGGTTCCAATACTTGATATTGAAGGAGAACCTACTATACCCTCTGATATCATTGGACATGGTTCAACTTCTAGAGTGTACTTACAATACCTTCATACACTCAAAGAACATGTGATCGTCAAAGTTTTCAATGATTACTGCAAGAAAGATGCTGCTATAGAGCGTGAAGCTCTTGAAACGCTCAACAAAGCTGGTATTGAAGGTGTACCACAGTTGGTACGTGAGATACTAAACTTGATGTAGTTGTTTTTATCAGTGAAAGGTGTAAAACATTTTATTAACTGTTTATTTTGTAGATTCAAAGTGGTACTACAAAGAAAGGCCTTCCGTATCATATCACATCACCACTATGTCATCCTATAAAGAATGCAAAGAATTGTCCTTCTATGGTATTATTCCTAGAGATATTACAGAAAGTCCACGAATGTGGTTATGTACACAGGTACACTTAACTTTTTTGTGGGTTTTCTTTTTTTTTCTGATTTGTTTTTAGGGACATTAATATGGATAGCCTTATGACCATAGATGGAAAAGCACATATAACAGACTTTGGTTCTGCCATCAAATACGTGCCTGGAAAGAGCGATGCATACCTGTTGCCTACAAAAATAATGTTCGCTGCAACAGATATCATTGAAATGCAAGCAGAACGTAAAAAATTGTTTACACTTATGCACATGACTTGATATCTCTTGTTCATGTATGGGTATACTTGGACTGTGGTGAGGTTTCTGATCGTATTAAAATGTATTACAGTAAGATTGATTGGAAGGATATGAAAGCATTTAATGACCAGGAAGATTACAAAAAGTTTTTAAATTGCTGGAATGTTTTGGATAAAGTTCCTAAATACAACTACGCTTTGAAGTTTGCTGAAGCATGTGATTATGATGGTTTGAAAGAGTACTTTGAGCTCCAGAATCCACGTGTTCTTTGTCTTTAATGAACTGGATATAGAAGAATGAGAAATAATCTACCAAGCAATACCACAAAGCTTATGGCAAAAATATTGTAAATAAATAAACTTGTTTTTTTAAACTTTCTTCTACATCACATTTTTTCAGTACTTTCGTAACTAGACGTGCTTTAGATGTGGCAATGGTAAGGTCCCAGCTTCTACACAAAATTCTAAAGTTGAATCTCTGACACTGTGACAAATACATAAACAGAAAGAACCTTACATACCCACTATTGATGTATTTTGTTCAACACTGGAAAGTACGTAAGACTTATCAAACATTGAAATTGTTTACTAAGATGCATCCAATGTCATGTTTTAACTGAACTTATTCCACCAGTGAAACTAAATGTTGAATACCCAGTGACTCAACATCCTTCGTTTGTCATTGTAGCACTATAGACAATGTAACATATTTCAGTGATTGTGCAATCAAGTGCTTTAAACAATCTTTGTAATCTAGTCACGTTCTCCCATAAAGATTGATATCTTTCAAGTTTACCAATGTCACAAGGAGACTAAGAGTCTTGATCACTTAACCGTTGACGTAGTACACTCAAAAAAGTACGAAAAGGTAAGGTTAAAAATTGCTCATTTAATTTAATTTAATAATAGCTTCTGTTTCTATTTACAACCCCACGTGACTGAGTGACCGCTTTGCTGTTTTTTTTTTTTTTAGTTGTGGCGTTTAGTGTAGCTTAAACATACTAAATATAAGTGTCACTCCAATTAAACCAATACAGTATTTCTTTCAAAAAAAGTTCCACGTGCTCACAAGTGTTTTCTTTTTGATGCATGTTTTTTTGAACCTTTCGGTGAATTCGATCGTATACCACTTGACATTGTCTTTTTAATTGCAACATTCTTGATCTTGTTAGCTTCTCCAGCAGGCAGAGATAATCTACGCCTCATTCTAGTATTCTTAATCTCCTAATATAGTATGAGGCGCTGGAACAAAAGAATCTTAAATTCCTTCAACTTCATTTGTTTTTTTTGCTTCAAACTCTGTTAACTCACTTTGTTTACAGGTCGGTTTTCTCTCAATTTCTTCATATTTATATGCCATGTTATCACTAGTAATACCATTAGTAGGAACTCTTGAGTATTGATGTGGTAAGATGCAAAAGAGAAACCAAGTTTTTTGCAAAAATGTATTTTTTTAGTCACTTACCTTCATCGTCACTATGCAGCACATTTATAATCTTTTTTTGTAATGAACAGCTTCTAAATATTAATATTAATTAAAGAATCACATATTTAGGTTGTAACGAATTATTGAGTGTCACTATCCAGGGAAATAAGAGTTTTTTTTGGGTAGATTTTCAGGTCAATTTTTAAGGCTCTGCGTCAATGACGTACAATATTTTGCGGTGTCCAAGATTCAGTACTAACGCTGGTTTATCCCCAGTAAGCATCAAATCCCAACAAACAACCGCTATAAGATAAAAGATTAAAATACATTCAAGCTGAAGAATGAATGATCAAAAAGCGTACCATGTTGACTTGCTGCTACTAGAACATCAGGAGCCAAAAAGTCAACCCACTGCACCACATGATTTGATCTAACCTCACTAGAGCTCTATAAGAAAAACCACGTGACACAGGATTGTTATCGTACCTTTTAACACCACCTTTGTTTCTCCTGCGGAGAGGAAAAAAAATAAGAAAAAAGGTAGAGTTATGAATGAAGAAATGTCTCTTCTCTTTTTTTACTTACTGTTTTGATGCGCTACCCATCTTGCTATGTTCTCTTACTTTTCTAAACTCTGCTTTTGATTCTACGGTAGAACGACTTGGACCATTTCTTGTTGCTGTTGCTGCTTGGTAAGTTTTTTGTTTTGTAACTGAAAACGTCAAACGTCTGAACTCTGCTTTGAGTACATTATATACAAGTGTAACGTATCGAGAACTCCCTTCAAAGACAGCGCAGTTAGTGAATAAACTAATAATTTCAAAAAAATATATTTCACTATTAAAACAAAGCGGTGTCACGTGATACAGTTCAAATCATATGAAATAAAAGTAAATGGTAAAGATTTCCCTTTTCGTTTCCCCGCTCCACGGTAAAACTATTTATTTCACTCTGAAGGTAACTAAGGTCCTTCCTTGGAGTATGGGGACGTAAAAAGGGCACCGATAGTTAAAAAATTTTGTACTGTATGTCGTGATGAAATGATCTAAAAAAAGCAACATTTTTAAAATATTAGGGAGGTTTTTTACGTACCAACTGCTATTATATTTCTATGTTTCGCAATGGATCTTATCCCTTTATCCCACTCAGGTCTCTTTATCTCATGTAACCCTAAATTCTTTAACAAATACGCTAGTAGATGGGAGAAAGTATTCACTAAAAAAAAGGACTCGATATCATTTTTTTAGCCTGATTGTTTTACTCTATTTCTATGACATACTGGTTGGTTTCTTTGATCTTATCACCCAACAATATAGAACTTGCGCTGTGTACCCTAAAAAAAAGATTAGTCAAAGGATTGTACAGCTAACATACGAGAACGCATTTCTAAATGATTTGCGTAAAGAAAAAAAATAAGGTAAACTATTTGCACCTGCAATGATTTTATCTAGCAATTTCAAGGCTGTGAATGGTGTTTCAAGCTCATACGCACTCGTCTTAAGGCTTGGTGTCAGTTGTCAGTTTAAAACAATCGATGGTGACATAGTACGGAAACTGCATTTCAAAAAAAAAAATTTACGCTAGTTACGTACTTTGGAGTTGCTCCTTGAAGCACGCACGTGCCTTTATCAATATCCCATAAATGAAATGAATTGAAAGAAGCAAGGAGTAATAAATTATCCTACAGGGAGAAAACAAAATAAGAACCAACACGTGACAGCGGAGTGTTATAAAAACGCGTAAACACACATAAAAAAAAACCAATAAATAACGATTTTGTTAAACCAGTTGTTCCGAGGTTACAGCCCAGAAAATTGCATTTTTAATTATCCACGTACTTGAAGGCATGATAGACTTTCATTAGGATTAGGAGGAAAAGAAACTTTATCACGTTTCGTTACTTTTTCAGGTGTTTTCATTTTTTCTCCAGAATCAATAGTCGCGAGCGAATTTATCAACCTTGACGTACTACAGAAAAAGTTAAACTCTTTTATGTATAAAATAAATAACACATGAGGCTACTTTTTGAGAAAAATCATGAATGCTGTACTTATAAAAAGGCATAGGCAGGAAACAAAAAGAAAGATAAGAAAATCCAAATAAAAACAAAACTTTTTTCCTTCCTCGTCACGTGATTTTTTTAGAACAAATCAATCACTCCTCCTCGCATTATGTTGAGATATATCTCAACGGAGAAGTGTAATTATGAAAAATAAGAATAAATATCTATAAATACGTACTGTAGCTTAATAAATCCATTCTCTAGTACATAACACACGTGCTTACTAGATGATACAATTATAATGACTTTTTCATCAATACCCAAATCACTTTGCTTCAAAATAAGTTTATCCCTTGAATGCACGTGATATATCATCATTGTTAAAGAATGAGATGGTTTAGAAGAAGACTTTGAAGATGTTGATGAAGCAGTCTTGTTTTCAGATGTACGTTTTTTGTAGAAAGCAAAGACGTATGGATGAAATACACGCCAGTAAGATAAAGGTGTGTTTTTGTACTCTACTAGGTGTATATCCTTATGCTCCATGTCAAAAAGTACAAAAGAACCAGTCTCATCGTAAAGAGCAATGACAAAACCTTCTCCTATTGTACGTGTCTTTACAAGTTTAAGGATTCTAGAGTCGTAAAGGTATTTTGGTATTTTCTTGCTAACGTTGTATTTCTTTTGTCTCATTTTAGCCTTGTGGTTATATAAGCGTACTCCTAGAAGATGCAGTGGTGGTCGTTTGACGGATAGGAGAAAATCTAAGCGCACATTTGACTAAAAAACCAAAGCGAACGCGCGTATTTTTTTTTGTTTAATCAATCAAGAGATACACGCAGATTTTAGCCACGTGCTCTTGCTATGCGCTCTCGTAAGTAAAAACTACCTTACTGCTAATTTTAGAGCAAGGGAGTAGTGTACAACAACGGAGCTTCAAGGAAGTTTGCGAGGAGTAGTTTCTTTTTGCGTCAAATGCTCTTAGTAGTGTTTTCAGGAGTTGTAGAGGTATCACAAATTGTTTCAATGCTACTCACAATAAAAATAAAGCAATAATTTATGGCGCTAACACATGTGTTTTTGAAGTCGTTGACATGACGTCACTGTGATACTTTTGCAGCTAAGGCTGTTTTATAAAACTTTCTATTCCTATTGATGCAGAAATAGATGGCTTGTGGCATCACCGGAGAATGCCGTTTACGTTTCAAATGATGCTCGCAAAGAAGGGTAGCGTTGTTTGTTATTGAATCAAAGAAAAAGGCTCCCTCTTATTGCGCGTTATCGGAATGAAACATGTCAACGAATGAAAAGTTTCGAAAATTATAGAGTTAATACTGCCAAACACGAAAGTACTGACATGCGAAACCGGGGTTTAGAGCTGTAATAAAACAATGACGCAATAGCTTAACCTTCCATAATTAACTCGCACTAGTGAAACAGAAGAAAGACATAGACTTCGGACTATGTAGTCGCCAAAAAGGAGCTAGACGCATATTTTATACAAAAACCAATCAAGCGTTTTTATCACGTGGTTTTTTCGCCACGTCAAGAAAGGTCACATGAAAAATTCCCTAACCATTTGAGAAAAGTATGAAATCATCTCTGGTATTATTAATTATAACGTCTATCGTACTAGGTGCGTTTCTTTGAGACTAAAAGTGCTTTTGTGGAATTGTTTAAAAAGAAAACAGCAAACATGGTTTTGTGGGGTTTGCGGTTCTTACAGCTTTATGATAGGGCTAACGCAAGGCCAACCATGGACAAAGTGTGGAAGAATGTCCCAGGTTATTGTATCAGTTAGTATTTCAGAAGGTCTCTTTGCCAGTACGTCATAGAAGACTGTTCTTTGTTCATTTAAATCAAACATGGAAGTTTCTAACTTTTTTTTATTGGACCAATAACCTGAAACGTTTTTTTTCAATTTCTCCGTTTTAAATCCCTGTATTAACATCTCTAGGCTCTGAGGACTATCCAACAATATACCTTTCATCCAACGATTCAGTTCTAGCTGTTGTTAAACTTACACCGTTGCCCTCACCTGGTAATTCACTCACACAAATGTATCCTGCTGGTGTTTATGATGTTTGTGCTATCGAGGAAGTATCTGTACAAGCTGGTGGATCTGACGGTTGGCTTCTTGAAGAAATGAGTGTAACAGGTACGTGCACTACTAAATTCTATTTAAATAAATTATACACGTGTTATTAGTCACGTGTTAATTAAAAAAAAAAATAGCTGTTGGATACCAAGGTGGATACAAACAAATGATTGCGAAGTTTGGTGGAAAACCTACTTGGATAGACTTCCCATGCAAGTGTAAACAAGTAGTTTGTGATGACGAAAATATATGTACTACTGTCTGTAAAGACGGTCATATTTGCATCAACAGGGTTATTCTGGATATGGAAACAAAGCCATCAATACCAATAGCTGAGAAACCTGCGCCAACGAACTGTTCAGAAATTGGACAATTGATTGTTGAAACCGAACTGATAAAAAACTTTGATGTTCGTACGTTACTCTTCTCTTTACTTATTGCTTTCTGATTGATAAATAATATTTAATAGAATCATATGAGTATCCTACGCTTGAAATAACGGAATCAGGTCCTTTGTCAAGAGTTACATCGCTCAGCATTTGGAACCAAAAAGTGAGCTTCTATTTTGTTTTTTTTAGAAGTTAAGCTTACTTATGTTTTAGGGCGAACCAAACTTACTGACTAAGAGTCGTTACCATGCGCTATTCTATGATCTTTGTGCTATAGCTAAGATTGAACTCGTTGCTTCAAAGACAAATACGCTATCTTGGAAATCGTTTACAATCAAAGGTAAATCCAAACTACAAAGACGAGTTAAATACTAACCTGATTTCTTCAGCTTTGCCAAACGATCAGATAGTCTATGATCCTCTCACAATAGCAAAGCTTTCTAATAGTAATGGCATAACTCTGAGTAGCCATTGTAAAGATATCACAGAGCAAGGTCTTCCATCATGTGCAGATAGAGGTAGTGAATAGTTTTAGAGATAAGCTAAAACTTTTCTAGTTACTCTTGAGAAGATTGAATTACCACGTGCCACGCTTCCTCCGCCAAAGGATTCTGTTATTGTAGAGCCTAAAAAACCTCAGCCAATGCCTTGTGGTCACGCAGATAAAGTTGAAGTTAAATTCTTCACATGCATAGGCGAGGATGCAGGTACGAACTTGGATTATAAAAAAAAAGAACGTCAAACTAAACCTCACTTTATCAGAGTCAAATGACGTACCTACGCTGCTTATTAACTTCAAAAATGGTGATATTATAGAGCATACACTCTCAGGACACCTACCAGAAATGGGTACGATGAAACAATCACGTGTTTTGGAATTAACGTTTTTTTTTTCGCAGGTGCAGCAAGTACTTTTCAAATATTATCTTGGACATACCATGATGCTTGTGATATTGAATCTGTCACTTTGTTACCTACTGGTGCGGATTCTTGGGGATTAGAAGAAGTAGAACTTTACGGATTTTACAATGGTGAAACAGAACCAAAGGTCCGAGAAAGAATAGGCTTTAACTTGTTGTTTGTTGACTATTTTTTTTCACTTTTAGACAATTGCCAAGGTTCATAAGCCGCTTGCCTCTCTTTGTGGCTACTTACAGAGTGAGTGTGATTATAAGAAGTTCATATATTCAGGTCCTTGCGAAAAAGCTTGTAAGTCACACGTTCTGGACAGATGAATTTTATTGATTTTTTCTCCTTTAGATCCTCTGCAGATTAGTGCTATCCCTGTAACACATGATAATAATAATGAGGATACTAAACATAAATGTAAGTAATACTTCAATAATAGAGAACTCAATACTAAGAATATACGCAGCTGGGACGCCAATGTGGGCTGTTATTGCAATTTTAGTTCAACTGGGTATGTTTGTTTAACTTTTTCAGAAAAAAATTGAACTTTTGTTGCTTCTCTAAAGATGCACGTGCTCTGAAAAAATGAGCGTTTTGTGGTATTCTATTATCTTTTAAACTTATCATTTTAACTATTGGTGCAAACCTTCTTCTCGGGTACTTAAAGTCTTGCCGCTCTAACTTTTTTTCAAAAAGGGATTATTGTAATAATGGGTTTTGGTATTCTTTTCTATGTACGTTCACGTCGACATGCTGAATCTGCTCCATCTTTCCATAATATACTCGACAATAAAGATGATGCTGATGCTGGCGTTGGTCTTCTAGAACTGAACAGTTCAGAAGATGATGATGACGTTCTCTGAGTTCAAGAGCAAACAATATACATTTTTCTACCTCCTTGTTAAAATAAAAAAAAAACCAATAATAAACACATTACTATTGATCACATGGAGGGCAACAATGGTAAATGACCAACCTATTGACAGCCGGTAAACCAGCCGGACTTGGTACAGTGGATGAGAAAATATCGATCAATAAATTTGAGTCAATTCTGGAGGGCTATATCAAGAGGTGTAGTATGTACGTTAGTCCATCTATCGTGTATATATACTTAAATTATGGTTGTGAAATAACGTGAAATCTCGAGGTCTCACGTAGCTCGTTGAGGCTCGAAGATCATTAACAGAAAGTGAACATAAACGCAAAACAGAAAACCATAGTTAGTCCGATAAATTCCCGATTTCACAGAACGTTAACACGACATAAATGCGTTCCTTAGCTTCCAAAATACCATTATTGTTGATAATGAACGCCAAAACTTGCTTTTTCTCTCTTCTGTCCTTGTTTGTTTCATACTCACTCTCGCAGGATAGTAATGCGTTTATATTTGCTTCAGGTGGTCAAGGGTTTGAAATACGACCGATAGACGATCCAATGTCTGTTGTACACGGTACTACACATTATTTTTAATAGACGATAAAGATCTAACACCTTTAGCATGTAATAGTCCACCTATTGATGTTAGTCTTTTTTCAATGTCTTATTTACCATCAACACATACATTATTCGTACAAGCCAGTAATGAGTTACTACAAGTAGATCCACGCACGTGCGAAGTAAAGGTACCAAAGAATAATTTCAGAATAAGTTTTTTTTTACATGATTGTTTTGATAGCATTCCTGTACTTTGAGCAATTCTCTTGCTGCTTTTAGGAGTATTGCTATTGACAAGACTACACATATTTTATATGGATTTGTATATGATGGACGTGATGGGTTTATTGCTCAGATAGATACAACAGATTGCTCATTTGTTAATTTTTGTGAACTAAACATAGACGTAACTATTGAGTTCGGCTTTTCTGGGCGTGCGTTCTAGCAAAAAATCAGTGAAACGTGTTTTATTGAGTTCTACTAGTTGCAATAGTTGGAGATAACTTGTACATTTCTGGACCACAACAAGGCCTTCTTATAGTACCACTGACGGGACCTTCACCTTGCGCAGCTCCTCAAATAGTGGATTTTCCAATATCAGTAATTGCTGCTGGTATTTCTTCTTTTTTTTTTTGACTATGTTCTAAAGCATTACTCTAGATATGACAGCAATCTCAGATAATCAAATTATTATCACTAACGTAATAGTTGCAAGCTATTTTTCTTTGGACATATCTACATCAACGATAACTGAGTTCACAACATCGCTGCCCTTACAATCTGGTGGCTTCTCTTCATTATTTTTTGAAGGAACACTGCCGCCTCCAGATGATACAACAATGGCTCCTGTTGCGCCTATCATGCCAACACCACCTCCTACAATGGCTCCTCAAGGCGGTGTTATTAACACTCTTATCACTACGAAGGAAGAGAGAGTACTAGGATTTGACTATCGGCTACTTTCAAACACAAATGAAATTGTTGGGTGTACGGAATTCAAACGCTAGCAACTTGTTGTTTTACACTAATCATCTACTGATAGCATGTGATAATCCAGATCTGGAAACCTTCCCCGTAGCTTTGAAGTACAGTGCTGTACTTGATAGAGTACTATACATAAACTCAAACCGACGAATGTTCTCTGTAAATCCTAACACTTGCCAAATTGTACGAGACAGACACTTTAACATGTTACATCACATACTATTATACAGGATAAAACATGCATCACTACTCTTGAAATATTTGAATTGATAGTAGACAAGGATACTGGAATAGTATATGGACTGAGTCCAGTACAACATGTCTATGAAATAGACATAGAAAACTGTAAATTTACACATCACTGTGATCGGACGACTAGTACAGCGGCAGGCAAGTGAAATGTCATGATGTGACTTACTTATAGCAGGTGAAATTGTTGATGGCACTCTATTCCTGGGTAGTTTTACTTCTAATATTCTGACTGGAGCGCCAGATTTTCGATCTGGTTCATGTGTGGCGCCATTTACAATACCAGTGGATGGATGTACATTTAGAGGCAAGGATTTTTTGGTATAAGTGTCATCTATGTTAATTTTTTTTATTAGGTTTAACATCAATATCAACTGGTACTTTAGTGGCTTCTTGTAGTGAAGGAATCTATGTTTCTATTGATATTACAACTACTGATGTTACTGTATTGGCCACAAATGTACCAATAAGCGAGGGTATATCAGCGTTTAATTACAATCCACCTACACCTGCACCAGCATTTGTTGATAGAGATCGCTGTATCAGAAGATTGTCAGAATACCCATTGTAGAATAAATTTACGTTAGTTGAGTAGAGATGATAGTGGTCAGGTCCCGATTAAGCCGGCTATAAAAATCTGTAGCCGGCTAACCAACGGCCAAGAAACTCAAAATATGTGAGCGGCTAAACCGTTTAAAAATGTGAGATTTTGTTTTTACAAGTTGAATGAAAGTGACATTATTTTATTGAGTAGAGTCTTATTTTGGCGTTCATTATAAACAATGGTATTTTTGGAAGCTAAAGAACGTGTTTATGTCGTGTTAACGTTCTGTGAAATCGGGCATTCATCAGACTAACTTGACATAAACAAAAATTTACAAGATTTCTAAGCTAATAATAAGGATTTAACGCCACAATGAACACCTTTTCTTCAAAACTATGTTATCATTGATCACTATCTTCGCTATGTTGATGTTTGTATGCTCAGTAGTAGGAAATGACGAAGAGGAAGAAGCACGTGGAAAGACTAATGGAGGTAGCTACGTTGAATTTTATGAAAAAAAATCATCTACCCGAATGCCATTAGCATACTTGAGCAATTTTGTTATTTTGCCATAGGGTGTCCAGCTTATAAACTGTCCTTCAAGTTTACCATTAACATAATGATAGCGACTCCACGTTTGACCACTATGGTACATCATTACATGCTCTCCGTCTTGCAAACCTTTGATATAATGACACTTCTCAAAAATATTACCATTTTTATGCCAACTAATGTACTCTCCATGTAGTTCATCATCGACGTAAAAGCACTTCTTCCACATTTTACCATTGGAATGCCAAAGGTTGTATTCTCCATGTAATTTGCTTTTAACATAATGATAGTGTCTCAGTATCTGACCATCAGCATTCCAAGTTTTGTATTCTCCTTCAACCTCGGCCTCAACATAATTTCTTACCTCCGCTAGTTGTCCATTTCTATGCCACTCTTTGTATTCTCCATCGAGTTTACCATTAACATAATAACGCTTCTTCCCTATTTGTCCATTGTAATACCAACACATACAACAACCATGAGGTATACCATGATTCCAACACCTCTGAATGATGACACGTGATTTATACAGTTTTTTCCATTTCCCATGTTTTTTAAAGTCGCTATCAAACCTTGTCATTGTTGCTGTGTATTTCGAAACCAATGGCCACTTTAGATACACCTCAGGGTCTAGATCAATAATGTCAAGCTGTAACTCCACTGGAAGATGTAATAAACGGAGATGATCCATAGTTTGAGTTTAGTACGTATTTATGACTTGGGTTGTTCAGAGAACACTCGTGACGAAACAATTCTTTCCAAGCAACTCTTAATTTCATACTACAGGTGGCTACTCTGCGTGAAACATTGTTCAGACGCCCATCCCCGAACATCTCGGCATTTTAAGTAAGTATCATTGTAAGTCTATTGAACAAAGATTTCAAAGCATAACCATGGCTACTGCAACGCTAGACGAACAAAGAATTGTAGTAGATACAGCTGAAGAAGAAGCAGAGAGTATAGATCAGAAAGTATTCCGCAATCCTCTACGCTCTCATAAACTGTACGTTAAACGTGTAGAAAGCACCTACAAACAAAGTTTCAAAAACCCGCTACTTTGTATCTCAATTTTCACTATTTTTCACGTGCTTTAGCACGTGTAAGAAAGAAAACTATCGTATTAAAACTGTAAATTAGCGCTGTTTCATTTTGGTTGGTTGTTTTTACAATAGCAACGTTCTTATGTGGTCTCCGTGCGTTAAAATGATATTCTCCGTCGTATTTATGACGTAACGACTAACATTGTTCATCTGTAACAGTTTTCGGCCCTACAGTACTCGCTTGTATCCTATGCGGTCATGTGATCCTTGGGTTTGGTTTAATATACTATGGGTATAGATACAGACAACAGGTAAGGATGTTTATTAAATCACGTGATAAAACACAAAGCCGTTTTACTTTTTGAATTGACGCTTGGTGCCAACCTCCTTTAGGATTTTTCGTTCACTGGTACTGCGTTTATACTATTTTCAGTATTGGTTATAGTACGTTCTCTATTTGAATTGTATTTGTCGATGAGATTTTGTTGCGAGATTTCTTTGTTGTTTTTTTTCACATCAAGTTTAGGCTGGTATACTTGCTATGCATTTTACTGATACTGGAGATGGGCCACAGTACTTTTTTATCGTTCTTGGATACGGAACCTTTACAACTATTTTAATAGTGCTTATATTCGCTTGCTTATGTAAAGGGAGATAGAACCCGATTAACAAATCCAGATTCGGTCGAAATTTACAAAAAACTGAAAAAAAAAAGTATTGCGCTTGACCACCCCTCATCTAAGTTGTTTTAACGTAACAAATAAATGTTTAAATGTACATGGTTTATTTTAAATTATTTCTCAAGGAAACACGTGACAGTGTGTTATGAAAAAGGAGGAAAACCTCCAAAAACACATCATCTTCAATTGAATATTTTCGCTATTGATCGTCTCCACTTTTTACTTCTTGACCTTCTTTTTGATCGTGACGAAGAACCTGACTGCAGGTCCTGCGCAATCTGTTGAAAAACTTCATTTACTCCATCCCCAGAAGATCCAGAGCATTCAGAGTAACCAATAGCATTTAGTCTGACACATAGGTCTTTGGCTAAAGGTAAAACTTTTTAGAACAAAAAGACTTCGAGTTTTTTTTCAATTTTTCTAACCTTGGCTTTGTGGTACTAGCTTCTTCCTCTTTTTACCACCTCTCTTATCTGATTTTGTACCTACTAATATAATCTTTCCATTTGGACAGTTCTCTCTGACTTCAGGTAGCCACTAAGAGTAACAGTCAGGAAACCTGAGGGCTACACATGAAAGAAAAAAAACGTACTTTTTTTGTTACATTATTGAACGATTTTATGGAATCTAGAACTAGCGTCAAACAAAGAACAACAACAGAATGCGAATGCACATGTATTAAACGTACTTATAGCGAAACACATGAGTACATAATCAGAGCCGATATACGGTAACTTTCTTAACTCATCATCGTATCCTGATCCAGCCTAATCACGTGAGTTAAAATACTTGATGTGTTGGAGGTTTTTTTTTTTTGGCGTATTTACAATGTTTACTGTGTCGCATATATTAAGCTCTACAGCGTCACCGTTCTCCATGCGTACGCAACCATGATGAAGTTCAAAATGTGTTGGTGCAGTACGACGTAAGTCCTTTGTAAATGATACAATCATCTTTGTTTTACCTACAAGAAGGATTAAAAACCTGAAAGAACGGCTAAAAAAAAAATCTCAAAAGAAAAAACTAAACACGGCAAGTTTGTAAAAAAAACGGTCTGAGCTGTTTATGAATATATAGTAAGCCGTAGAAGTGTTTTACACACGTGACTCGTTTTAGTTTTTTCATCGCTATTTGTATGTATTTGATAATACACGCACGTGGGAGCGAAGAAAAACGAATTTTTAACCCCAAAAAAAAATATCCAATCAAGGAACTCTTTTTCTTTTCTTCGAGGCTACATACCAACTTTATGATCACCAACAACTACACATTTGATTCCTTGCATTGTTATAATTATGTGAAGGTGAGCGAGTACGTTTCGTAGACTTTAAAAATACAAAATGAAGACTTGTGCGAAAAAAAAACTTAAACGGAGTTTTAAGTTCACCTAACACCTTCCCATGCACCAATCGACATAGCGAATAAAGTAACGCTATCCAATAAAGACTAAATAAGATCTTATTTTTAAGTACCACCAAAAATCACGTGCGGGAGAGTAGAGAGAACAAAGAGAAGTTCAGGTTTTTTTAGTGCTCAGCCAATCTTTGTATGCTTCCTGCTTACGCTCAAAGAGATAGTAATGGGAACAATAAAGTATGACGTTATGCAAAAGAATTCTCGTATCGCAAGATATAGTGCCAGCAGTGCAGCGTTCACTTAATAATTTTACACTTCTTATATCTTTATGTTCTCTGATGCTTCTCCACACGATCAAGTATGTTCTGGTTTTCCCAAAATAGCTTCGCCATTGATAGCGATAATTTATGGGTGATGGGTAAAGCGATAAACTTCCAAACTCCCAAGATGTGAAAAGTATAAATAGCCAATTGATCGTGTGAACTTGGGAGTTTTTATTTAAGCAGACCTACCAATGTTTTGGAGGATTGATTTGATACATAAGAACAGGCTTAGTGGTTAACCCTCTACACGAGAAACTAATAGAAACAACACATGTGTCTATTCCAGAATAGAGAGCATCAACAACGTCAGGTGTAACAACTGGCATATCCGAAAACAAAGGGTGTACTCCTCTTTTACCTTTAATCTTCCAATAATCATTAGGAAAACAAAGTGTACTGTTGCAACCATCTGCATGAATCACATCGAAATAGGTTTCACCTAAAGGGGTTGTATCCATTATCTGTACTACTTCTAATGTCACCATGAACTCATCAACAAAATCAATACCTTGTCGTTCTAGTATCCTTTTCTCTCTTTCAAAAAAAGCACATGACTGAAAATATCTTGCATGTTTAGTTGGTGTTCTCCTTACTAACCCAGGTTCAATTACATTGGATAAGTCATCATAAAAACACGTGATTGCTCCTTCTTTATGTGTAAGTGAAATACCCTTACATTTAGCATCAACACGGAAGAAATATTGCGAAAGGAATACAAGTGTTTGTGGTCTTTCAAAATCATAATCTTCGATTATCAAATGAGGAATACTCAAATCAGAAGAAACCAATAGTTTAGATACTGGATCTACTTCTTCCACGTTGTTCACCTGTGGTTGGAAAGATAACGTCAATTCTCTTATGTTAGAGCATTTCTTGATTGCTTCTATGATCGTTGCAGCGTTCTTTGCGTAAATACAACCAATAGATAGTTTTCTCAGTGTTTTACAGCAATTCTCTAACGTACGCACTAGTAAAGCGTCTGGCGTTGTAAACGCATTCAATTTAATTGTTTTAAACGGCGCTAGACATAACTGCTCTAGAACAATATTTGGAGACTTGCACTTGTCACTATTAAATACACAAACCTGTTGTACATCTCTTTTAGTTAACGGCAGTCTACAAAATTGTTTTGTTATTGTACGAAGGTTTATAAGCTCTTGAATACGAAGATACTCTGATATGAGGTATATTATATCTGCGTTGAAGTAATCCATTAGGTTTAAACTAAGGATAGGCTCTTTTATTTTCGCTGAAAGTTCGCACAAATTTTAATAAAAACCCCTTTTGACCATGACAACATTAATACCGCAATATTGGTTACCTATTCCAATACTTTTAAAGTCGATTCACGCAGAATAAAACGCAAACCGTTAAACAATCATGAAATCACGTAAGGCCGTTCTAATACGCGTCAATTACTGTGCGATAACGTCAGCCGGACTCAGGAGCAGGCGCTAGTAAAAAACCGTTAAACATCGGACACTCATTCACAAAACAAGCTAAAAGCCAAGAAGAACGGCCAAGTGCAAATGAAAAAGCATATTACAAGCTAAACAAAGTCTTGATGAAGGTTAGCGAGTTTTGCCATCCGAGCAAATTTCTCAAGTGAGAGTTGTAGATATTCACAACAATGCTTGGACAAAGATGGAATATTATTACAAATACCCATTTAAAAAATTCCAAAAATTGGAATCAGTCAGCTGACTTTTCTAGCTTGTTAACAAATTCCATGATTGCATCAAAGTATACACTTCACTTTTAGGAACGATTAAAACATATGGTGTTTCTCTAAAACAAGGACACTGAGTCACTTGAGCAGGAAAAGTTGCTATGTGTAACTTTTTTTTTTGGTTGCTCAACACATATTTAGTGTTTTTATTGTTTCAAAGTTTGACAGTCACGATTTACAGTGACAATCCTCATCTCTCGCTCTTGGTTAAGTTACGAATAAGTTCAGCAAGCGTAATGAGTTAATTGCATCGTCACTCAATCAAGTCCAATCCACTAATTGTGTAAATCATCGTGATACAGTAAACGAGATGAGGTTATAAACAAATACATTGACGTATAGTGTCAGGCAGGTGACATCAGTACAAGCATCATCCCCAAGATCCTCACAGAGTTGTGTTAGTTACCAAACGCCAATGAATCCCGGCAACAAGTAGTACAACGCACAAAGTGATGCCAGGTACTGTTTTTGGTTTTAATCACAAAAATGGAGTAACCCAGTACAAGTTTGTGAGTGACAGGTTTCGACTTACCGCGAAAAAAGCACCCCGTTTTGAGGTACAAAACTGGCTTGAAGTAGATGAGGGTCACAATCCGTAGTACCACGCATAGCTAAAGCGATGCCAGTTGGGCCCTGGCTTACCAAAGGTAGTCACTTGAATGTTGTCACGGGACAACAGAGTAAGCATTACAAGTGGTACCATTACAAGCTCCTACAAATGTCACCAGTGAATATTCATGAATGAATATTAACGAATACGTCATAGAGGAGACCATGGATATAAATATTGCTTATATTCAAAACGGTATAACATTAGATCAGGATAAACACTGTTCAAAAAAAAAATTACTATTAAGAGAATAGTAATAAAAAACACCGCGGAAGAAGTGCAATTACAATAATGGTAAACTACATGGAGAGTACAAAGAATATAACGAAGATACGGAACTTGTACAGGAGTGTAATTACATCAACGGTAACATACATGGAGAGTGCAAAGCATGGTTTGATAATGGTAAGAAATCTCATTATTTTTTTTGCATCCATAATAAAAGACATGGAGAATACAAAACATGGTATAAAGAAGGTACATTGAAGAAAGTTTGTAACTACATCAATGGTAAACTACATGGAGAGTATAAAACCTGGCGTGATGATGGTATATTATTTGTACAATGTGTTTACATCAATGGCAATTTACATGGTGAGTATTTAGAATGGGAATCAGATGGTGCTTTGTCAAAGAAGTGCTACTATGTAGATGTTAAACATGAAGACGAGTATATTATTTGCAGGGGAAAACAACACAAAGATAAAGTCCAACCAACAACACAATGTCACTATCTTAATGGTACACTTGAAGGAGAATACAAGACGTGGTATGACAACGGTCAATTGAAGAAACGTTGTCATTACGTCAATGGCAACTATGTGTACAAAGAATGGTACAACAATGGGCAGTTGCATTTAGAGTGTGTCTACACTGCTGACAACAAAAATGGAGAGGAAAAGGAATGGTTTAATAACGGTCAAATGAAGAAGCATTGTTATTATGTCAACGGAAAGCTACATGGAAAACACATAACATGGCAAGATGATGGCACTCTGTTGAAGCAATGCAATTACATTTATGGTAAAGAACAAGTACAAAGTTAAGGTGGCCACAAAACTGAAGAGAATGGACATTAACTTGGAGTAACACACCCCTTGATAGTATTCTTTTAGTGTGTTTCTTTCTTTTAAGGTATAAAAGCCTAAGTGAACTACAACCTACTAGACGCTAATTGACAACTCCTTTATGTACAGTGGAGGCTTGTATTAATAAATTTTTCACGTGCCACAATGAATAAGCTGACCATTTCTCGAAAGTTAAACGTCAAAGGATTAATCCGTTAAAATTTATGTCAATTGGTAGCTGTCGTATGACGGCTGATTTGCTAATATGATACTCTCTGTGTTTCCATGGAGAAAACCAAAAACATGCCCAGAGATTATCAGTCACGTGATTTTATGAGCGGGAGAAAAGCTATTGTTTTTGTTGAGGTGACAGTTTTAGTTTGTTGACGATTATCCAGGTCAATTACTACTTCGTATTCTTCCAATACATCTCCGTTTGATAAACCTTGTGATAAGTCTTGATATCATGAAGAAAGTTCACTTTCAAAGGGTACTATTTATTGTTTTTATTTTGTTATTACAAATTTGTATGTTTCTCTTTTTTTTTTTTCTCTTTTTTTTCTTTTCTTATTTTGTAATCATTTTTTATGTCTGTGTTACAGCATCACCAGACATTTCAAGACCAGATTCCTCTGCGTTTTTAAGGCCTTGAATTTTCCACTTTGTCTAGTATCAAGCGTCAGTAAAATCCATGAAACAACACAAAGAAAGTGCTCATTTTTTAACACCGGAACATGTCACATGGGAGTTTGTGCATAAAACTGAGTTTCATGTTATTATTTATCTAATACGTACCACTCTACCAGTTCTATACAATTCATCTATCAAGTCATCAAGCTTTCCATCAGCTTCAAACTTTTTATACTTGTCATAGAGCATCAAAGCCTTAAAGCAAAAAATAAGAAAAAATCAAGAAAAAATATTTCGAAAAAAAAACCTTCCAAAAACAGCTTCGCTTGTTGATTTAACAAAAAAGAAGGTGAAAATACAATCGTACAGTTCTAGCATCTTCAATACTATCATGTGTTTTTGACTGGATGTCAATATCAAGGATTTTTTTAGCCAAATACCGAAGTGATATTTTTCTCTGACCTTTCGCTCTGTATAGCTCTACAGTATCAAGTATTTGATCAGAAGGCACGTGAATATCAAAAAAAGAATTAAGAAATAATAAATCAACGTCAAACAACAAACACTCATACTCTTCAAGAGAAAGAACCGAAAATGAAGTAAAAAGTATGAACCACTTTTTGAGAAAAAAAATAGAAAAGAAAGGATACTGATGATCTTAAAATCACTCTTCAAACCATGACCAACGAATATAAATCCAGCATCAATCATTGCTCTCAATCTCAAGTAACTTGCCTTGAAGTATTTATATTAGTAAAAATGATTAAAGAGAAAAGAAAGAACGCCTTACTTTCAATGTTGTTACTTGAAATGGAGATTTCTGAGGATCCAAGTCTCCTTCATTAATTCCAGAAAATCTCGTCAAGTAATCATCAACACATTCATGTGGTGTACTAATGTAGTCATCCATTAATGTACCTGACTCACCCTACAAATCAAATTAAGTAACAAGCACAAAACGTCACAAAAGATTCTTTCTAGAAAACAAAAATTCAATACCCAAGCACGAATTATCGATATTCTAGCAACGCTGAACATTGGTGGTCTTACAAGAACCATACGTCCTTTTCTCTCTTCCCTGAGTTCCTAAAAAATAAAGAGAATAAGGCTATTGGCTCCACAAGAATCAACCAATTCATCATCAGTCGATAGAAGAAAAAAAACAAACCTGTGCCAAAGAAACAAACTCTGCATCTATTGCAATCACAGGAAGTCCCTGTTCCTTAACTTCATCTTCTGTAAGAGGTTTATAATCAAGAGTTTTAACCTTGTTTTGTCTATGGATGAGTTATTCTTGTGTACTACTAGCACAACAAAAGAGTTTGATGAGGTACGCTAATATTGGATTTTGAAGGAACAAAAATTGAGACATCAAGTCTTTCTTGATTGTAGGGATAGGTATATGTTTATCCACATTAACTCGAGCATAGTATATTATACAAGGTATCTAAAAAATATACATTAACAAATGAACATATTCATACAACCAGTAGAGCGTAAACTTGATTTGGAACGTATTCATCAAATTGAAAAAAAAAACAAGTTCTTGTGTTGCTTTGTCGAGTACAGAGTATACAACTGCTGTACAAATACAGTACTTTAAGAAAGATAGAAAGAGCGTTGAAAACCCAAGATTGTAAATAATGATTACCTTCCAGCCGCTGTTTATATGTACAGTTTCGTATTGAGATGTTGCCATAACTCTGAAATCATTAAAGAGGTACCAATGGTGTTCTGTTCCTTCCTTTTTACAATACTCAGGAACTACAAAAACCAATGTTAAGTCACACATGATTGAAAGAAAATGGTATAATAAACAACACAAAGAACATAAAGAACAGCAGGAAAATTTTGTTTGGACATAACAAAAGAAAATTTGTTTCTTTTTTGTGTACCTTTGATTTGTGACACAACATGATCTACACCATTGCCAACACAGTCATGAATCCATGATGTACATGCATATAACTCATAAAGATCATCTGATCCTTCATTACGCTGATTTGAGTACTCAACAACGTTCATCTTATGAGTCATTGGATCACGTGTTATTTTCATTCTAAAACGGAATTTAGTAAGTACACAAAAGATCTCACTCAGAATTAAGACTATGGAAGTTAATGTATACCTAAATGGTAACCAGGAAGATTTTTCGTCCTTTTCAGGTGTTGCTTGACTTGCTGTGCTCCAAGGAAACATCTTTTCGTCTAAATAATTTAAGTTGTTTTACCTTGGCTTTAAAAATAAATTAATATGGTTTACCTGAGCTTACACCCTTCCAAAACTCTGCTGCTTGTTCTCCAACACATGTATGAAACGCGAGTATATTAGGAAGCGCTATGACCTTATTTATGATTTAATAACGATCACAAAACTATAACAACTTTGTTGTTATGACAAAAGCATCATTACCTCTTGTTTTTGTTGTACTTGCTCCCTCTGCTGCGTTTCTTCGCACCAAGTAGTTTTCTCTTCTTTATAAGATAAGCAATCACGTACCATAGCAGCAAAAGATTTGCCCTGCACTCAAACAATTAACGATTTTTGACTTTTTTGATCAAAAAAAGAAGTTGTTGGAAAAAAACACGAACGTGGCTTGGCAGCATGTGATAGAATATGGTCTCCTCACTGGTACGTTCTAAAACATCACGAATGACCTCAGTTTTTCTTACTTTGGTTCCAAAGAGCTGTGATATAATAGACTCTACAAACACAAGTTTGTTAAAAAAATCTTAAAGAGGAAAAAAAAAATAGAGGAAGATCAGAAGATCTCGTCTTAAGGTATCAATACATAAACATACCACCATTGGTTTCGAGTTCAAGATGTAGATGAGATAGTAGAAAGCTGTGAAACTTTTGTGCAAGAAGGTAGTAAGGGTCACGTTTCCTACCAAACTGCAATGCTTCATCTTCCAATAAGCCAAGGTTCTTCGCATCCACGTTGTGTCTCAAAGCTCTTATAAAGTTACGTGCGGAGCAAACACCTCCTTTCTTAATGCTGAGCATATCTTATATGTCAAAGAATGAAATACAAACAAACAAACAGAGACATAGCTTCCAGTGGAAGCAAAAAGTTTCCAAAAAAAAAAAAAAGAAGGAAGAAAGGATACGAAAAAGAAAGTTAAGTTCATCAGACAAACAAAACTCTTTCAGAGACACTGTGTTTAAGATGGTGTTTCTGAATTGAGGTATAAAATATAGCGACTGTATAAGAGCATTGCTATAGGTATTTGGGTACGTATTCTCAAGTCCAGAGAAGCTTGTACCGTTATAGGAGCTAAGATAAAAATTAACGTTACGAAAAAAAAAGAGCAACGCACTCAAAGTCAAACAAGTCTCCACCAAGCCTTTGGTAGCTTATGGCAACTCTTCTATAAGTCTTTGGAGGTCTCTTATTTATATAGCTTCCAGGTGTATCGGCATTTGATGATGTTGTAGAGTCACCTGTTGTTTTAACTGTCTGATCAATAAGCGGTGGAACAGGTCGTCTCACCTAAACATAAGTTAGAGATAAACGCCTTGTAATTAGTCACTTCAATGTTACGTACTTGATTACGAAGGCTGCGTCCTGGGCTATTTGGAATGACACCAACAAAATCATCCTGAGAAGACGGTTAATAATACAGTGCCAGGTATCAAAAAAAATCAAAGTAAATTGTAGCAAGCTGACGTTAGTACTTATCCAAAAAGCTATTTTTTCTCTATGGTTTATATGCTTACCTTTCTAGCACTATTGATATAATGTGTATCAATACCTTTAGGTTCAAGTTAGTACATTGACTTTCTTATGAAATAAAATACCTTGAGGTTGGCGTCCAACAATAAAGTGCATGTTAGACCAGTCAGAAAGTAGTGGTTCTCTACTACTTTTAGCAACAAGGAGTTGAGTATGGCTAGCTGGTGTTGATAGGGATCTAAGAACCATAAGGTAAGTACTAACAAAAAAACCCACAACAACGATAACACGTACGTCCATTCAGTCATTTTTGTTGAAGGTGGTGGAGGTAAGGGATCGATTAATCTATTATGTATACCTTTTGAAAACTGATTGACAACATACTTTTCTTTTTCAGCCCACTAAATTAAAACAAAAGTCAGCCAATTCTCCAACGCCCTTCAGTACAAAAAAAAAAAGACCATTGAACGAAACTTCTAACAAAAAAAAAGCCTTAAAAATCAACAGCTGGCCAGGCAATAAAGGAAGATTTTTTTGAACAAAAAAAAAATATCAAAATACGACGTACTTGATGAATGTATCCAACATTGTCACCAAAAGCAAGCATTTCTCCAGTAGATGAAATATCGAAAGATGTAATATAAACATTTGGATGTAAGTCAACCTAAACACAACATAAATAAGGCAATCTTGCCCAAACATTAATATAGAAATACGCTAAAAACAAAGCCAAAGATTGTAAAACCATGCACGTGTGAACGAAGGTTCAAGCTGCTTCCACAAGATATAAGCAAAAAACACGTACTTGATAGTTTTGAACGCCTTGTATACCTGTCATAGCACCCATACCAACATCACATAATTGAAATTGTCCGCTATGACTCACAACAATCAAAGTTGAAGAGAACTTTGGATGAAACTTGACAATTGACTAATACAAATCAATACTTGTTCTACAACATTATACTTTAAAAGATTGCTACTCTTACCGGTCCAGGTGGATAAGTTATTGATGGCAGCATTCTCATTTGACGCATATCATAGGCTTTTAGACTGTGATCAATATAGACATTACCACGCCTAGTAAAAAAAAAGTTAAGACAAGAAAACACTCAACATCAAAACGGTTCGCCTGCAAGCTATCACGTTGCGTTTTGTACAAGTAGTTTGAGTATCAAATATGTACTATGCAAGTACCTTATTCCTGTACCACAGGCAATCAATAAGTCATTTTTAACGTCAACTTTTGTTACACAAGATGAATGTGCCATGAAAGAATGTTCCACACGATAAGATCGTGGATCGCGTAAAACGACTTTACCGTCACTGCAACCGCAACAAATAAGTCTTCCTCGAGCCATAGATTCAACTCCAGAAGTTATTGGAACCTGTACATTAAAAATAAGCGCCACATAACGTCTAAACGGCCAACTTCTTTTTTACAAAAAAAGAATATTAGCTTTTGACCAAGTACCTCTTTTACAATATCCTTGCGCTCTAAATCATAAATCAACATAGATTCTGCTCGTCCACCAAGCGCAACTGCACTTTTTTTATTGTTTGTGAATGTGAAGCACGTAAGTTGTTGTATTTCCTCGTTGCTAGCTCTTGTTAATTTTTCAAAATAAAACTTCCTCTATAGAATTGGTTCCAAAAAAAAACCGTTCATGGGTCACCTGCTCCTTGTGCAAACTCAAGAGCACACAGTAAAAAATGTCATGCGTGGATGATGTAAAGATAAGAAGAATATTTTGCAATGCGTGACAGGTGTTCAAAAGGAAAAATAAGTTGTTTTTTTTTCTTTGGCACTTTTTTCAGAAAAACACCCATTTGACGCACGTGTCATAAATCTTGACAACTCCTCCTCTGTCTGAATATCTTAAACTAGACTGTGAAATAGATACAACACCAAGCTTGATTTTGGTAAGCGTCATAGACGAGAACAGGTAAAAAACCAAATTTTTTTTGAATGACAAAAAAAAAAAAGCAGTTAATTTCGTACATCATTCGTTGCTATTTGTCTCACTGATGGATCAGGAAGGGAACCATGTGCTATTTAAGGTTTTAAAGATAAATTTAAGGCTATTGGCGCGTTGTAGAAAATAAAAGTAGAATTTAATATTCAGTATGCTAATTGAGTGATGTTGTAACTCGTACCATGCCAGGAACTGTATTTATCGTTTTGTGGGCATAAATAACTTACAACTCTGCCCTAATTGACGTTATCGCACGGATACTTGATTTATAATGTATTTATATTGTTTTAACGAAATGAGATACCGATCTATTGCCAACCCACAACATTTCTTCTGATTCATCACAACATAACGCCGTGGTAATCTCCAGACGTTGGTGAGGCTCCGCGAGCATTCTTATTTCATGCAACCGCCCACCTTGCCGTTGCTGCACCATATTATATGGTGAGTACATAACAGCGCCATTAGGCGCCCAATCGCTCATTTAAACTCAGAAACGGTAGACCATTAGCAGTAAGAGAAATTCTAAAAAAAAAGTTGAAGTGAAGGTGGTTGACCTTTCAAACCCTATTATTGACTCTCGTATATACTAGAATGTTTAAGGGTAGTCATTCTAGTGCTGTTTATGGCTTGTCATACAAAGTACGGCGAATTTATTGAACGTTACAGCTTATATTGTAAAGGCGAGGTGTATTGCTGCTCAATTAGGCGATCAGGGTATATTTTAGACACTAAAACCGCTTGCTGACGTGTTTATAGAAAACACTCGCTTTTTTGTAGGTACACTTAGCTTAAAGGAGGAGAATCAGGTAAATCAAAGCGGTTTAGTTATTTACTAACGCCAAAAAGCTCCATCACATTGAAGTCATCAAAGACGTCACTGAAACCGTATGTATAAACATATACGACCATCCTCACGAGATATGGGATATTTCTTCGTCACCGTTTCAACAAGACCTGCTATTCACAATATTTCACGAGCGTACGCATTATTAATACCTTGAAGAATGTATTGACATCGTTTAAACGAGTTTTGAAGATATTTTTATCGAATCGTTTTATTGAGCTACAACCCGTCTCTTTCTTGTTGTAAACGCTTTAAAACTATTACTACATATCGTTTTAATTGCTAACACTATACAGCAAAGGCATACAAGGCTATGTTGTGGAGTATGGACGAGACAAATGCAAAACTTATTCCAAAAGCAGAATTGCCTGGTCACAAGGGTAAAATAAAGAGGCACGTGCTTGACGCTTTCGCCTTTAATATTATCCAACGTTGTCTATTGAAAGACTTGTCAAAAAAGTTGTTTCAAATGTCATTTGACACATTGCAATGTGTCACTTTTTTTATTTTTGATTTTTCGAATTACAGTTCTATTCGTTCATCTCCTGCACTGTTGTTTTCCCCACTCGAGAGAATCATTTCCCCACTCGAGAGAATCACCTTACGTTTTATTTTGCTATAACGCAGTATTATTGAGGTGCTTGGGGAAAAAAGTGAACAATTTGAACGAAATGAATTGCAACTTGTATTAAAAGAACCGTTTTGGCTTTGTTATTAGTATAGATTATTTAGTAATAATGTTTTTGAAGGGTGCTTTGGGAACCTTCAGAAGATGGCCTTGTAGTTTCTTTGGATAATACAACTTTAAGAACTTGGGATATTACGAAACCAGAGGTAACCAAATTTATTCTTTTTTTTTTTCAACAAATTACGCTTTGCTTCTTTGTAAGTTGCTTCAAAGTGTAATATCACGTTACATTATTTCTTATCAAAAAATTGGCGTGGTTCTCTCGCTCATGCGCCCTCTGGTCTTTTACTTTGAGCGCCTTCTCAAGCGATCAAAAACTCAGAAATTTATTGTCTACTTAGGAACCACTTGCAGCAATTGAATTAGGCACTACTCATGCTGTAAGTAATGCATGCTTCAACCCACTTGTAACAGATCTTCTTGCTGTTACTGTTGATACTTCAATATGTGGATACGATGTTCGACAAAAAAAGTATGTAACAGCTTATGCTAGCAGCCAACCACTTCAACTTTTTCTTTCGACGAACAACTTCAGTTACATTTGATTGTTATTTGCCGTTTGGTTTATTACGTTATAGGGAAGCATTTATTATAAAAGATACACACAAAGTTCTTGTTAGAGATGTTGATATAAACCCTCTACGTCAGTACTATATGGTTACAGGCGGTGATGATTGTAAGATAAGATTTTGGGATTACAGAAAACCAGATAAATGTCTCAAGGAGTTTGAGCACCATAATCATTGGTACGTAACCTATAATTTATAGAAAGTAATACAGCATTTTCAGCAATAATGTTCTAGTACCATACCACTTCAAGAGCGTGTTAAATCGCCTTGTAGGTGAGATGTGATCGGAACTGTTTTGACAACTTTTTATTTTGTAAAGATTGTTCTTTCTTTTGCGGTTTTTCTCTATTTGCAAGCTTGCTCTTATATTATATAGGGTATGCAATGTTAAGTATAATAGATTCAGAGATGAGTTAGTTCTCAGCTGTGCTACAGATAGCACTGTTAATCTATACAGAGTTGAGAGCTTATCATTTAAAAATCTGCAAGATAGCGATGATGAAGATGAAGGAGAAGAAGAAACCCCAAAGTACAAATACAAGTTCGGTGCCTGTGTAGTTATATATTTATATACATATACCCAAATATGAAATATTGATAGCGCAGAGGGCGTGCAGGAAGCATAGCGGAGCAAAACTCCTTTTTTTTTTGAAAGCATAACTTAGTCCAAAACAATTTTTTTTGTTCACGTCTTAACCCGCTATTCTATAACCCTGAATTTTCTGCTACTACTAATATTGAATATCTACTATCTATATATAACTTTATAATACATTTGGTTTCTTAAAAAACCCTTAACATACCGGTACATTCAATGAACTAATTGTTTTTTTTTTTAGACCTGCACCAAAAGACGAACTGATTAAACCTTATGATGATCATGAAGACAGTGTATACTCTATTGCTTGGGCTTCAGAAGCTAATAATTGGGCTTTCGCTTCTTTATCATATGATGGACGTGTTGTTGTTAACTCAGTGTCTCAAGACATTCAAGACGAATTGTTGTAAAAAAAAAAACTCTTCAATTGTAAAATACATCATACAAATCCTTTGAGTTTTAGTTTGTGCTATTTCTATTTTCTTGGTTGTGGGTCTTTTTGAAATATGAGCAAGTGTAAGAACGCTACTACCTTTCCAGTACACATCGAACTGAAAGTTCGCCTTGCCAACTATTCACTGAAAGTAAGTGGCCTCAAAAAGCAGATAATTTAGATGTCTTACTATTTGTTTTACGCAATCATATCTTTCAGATTGCCGATACAAGGGTACTACTTTCTTGAAAGTTTACGAACAGATATAAATATCACACGGAAGTCTTAAGGTATTATGGACATTGAAGACGACGCCCCTCTAATTTCTAAAGCAAACGCTGCAACTGAAAGAAAGGTACTATTCAATGTGCCTCTGTACACCCTATTAATTTATTTCTAGTTTGTGAGAAGGCTATACTACAATGTCTTTCACGCCTCTATACTATGCATATTAATAACAGGTACGAGATCACGTGATAAAAAGTTGTAAAAACTAAGTTATGAACTAAGGACCAATTACGAACTACGCTGCTCTTAAACCTGCGTTTCTTGAGTCTAGAATTTACGCTAATCTATGTGGTGATGATTGGAGAGTTACTTGTGCTAATGCATCAAGAATAGAAGCTTGCTGTCCGGTACAATACAGTAGACGCACAATAATATTGATTCAATCCAAGGAGCAAAATTTAGCTTTGAATAGACTTCCCCAAATCGCTTTCGGAGGTGTGTTGGTTCTAGCATACTTAAGTGGTGAGATTGCTGTGCGCCTGGGCAACGTCAGAAAGAATATGATACTCAGCGCTTGCGGTATAAGTGCTTGTTGGGTCATAGCAGCATTTGTCCATGAACCAGAAGTGCCGTATTGGGTAAATCATTGTTACTTAGCTATTAATCACGTGACAAGTTGAAACATATTTTAGATTACTTCATGGGTTCTTCCGGTATGTCTATTACTCGCAACACACTTAGGCGGTGTTACTTACATAGCTTGTCTAACGTATTATTTGGCTGCTACTTCAAAAGGTGAGCGACAAACAAATGTTTGCTCAATCCGCTTACACTTTTGTTGAGTTAAACCAAACGCCGTTGGATTATTTAATGGATGTCTCACTGGCGCTTGGGATCTTAGTGGTATTATATTTTGGCTATTTCTTGTTGTCTATGACTGGGGTGTCTCATTGAGGTATTTTTTTTTTTGGATATCTCAGCTTTTTCTCGCTAACATTTCGCACAGGTGGGTATTCTTAGGATACGCAGTGATAGTGTTTGTGGTGACGCTCTCTTCCGCTTACTTTTTAGAACCAGACTATTCATTATTGAGAGAAGAGAATAAACCTAAATCAAGTGAAACATTACCGTCACTTTATGAAACATTTACTGTTGACGCACTTCGACCAGTTGTAATTCTCTCATGGCACGTGCATTATTGTTTACGTAGTCATTAAGCTTAATATATATCTACAGGTTATTCACTTTTTTGTCAGCTCCTTTGGGTCTCTTCTATATCAGCACTGTTCCTGATCAGATAAACTGGCAAACGTACATTGGAACTAGTGATGCTGATACAAAAACAGCAGAAGATTTAACTCTTGGTTGGTCAATACTTCTACCTGCCATGGCGTTACTAGCGCCTGTGGTGGGAATGATTTATGAAACAAGAGACAAAGGTATGAGTCTTCAAAAGTTCATTTATCAACGTATTGTTTTTACCATTGTTTGTTTGTTTTGTAAGTGTTGATGGGTCCCTATAGGCCTTCGAACTGCGTGGAGAGGAGCTCTATTTTTTCAGGTGCTTGGTGTAATATGGGTTGGATGTTCAATGTTTCGGGTATATAGTTTGTTGATGTGTTGTTGTTTTGCTGGTTTTTCTTCTTGCTAACTTTGTTTTCCTGTTAACAGGTAGCTAATCTTCAATATTTTACGTTTATAGTCATGATTGTATGGAGAATGTCTGGTATTATATTCACTAATCAACTTATCCAACAATTCGTTCCAAACAATTTATCACGACTTGTTGCAATGTACGATTGATTTTTTTCCTCTTTTTTTCCGCTTTTAGTTTGTAGTCCTCTTTTTCGGTTATTCTAACATCTGTCAGGGGATATACGCTTGGTGGTATTGGAACGTTTCTTACACCAGTTATTGATGGCGCTGTATCACCAAAACAACGGTATTTTTGGGTAAATTGTATTTGGTTTGCACTATCAACAGTGTCAACTTGTACTCTTCTCAGTTATGCTGCAGTACATGCCAGAGAATGGAAAAGAAAAAGTGATAGTGATGGTTCCGTTCAAGAAGAATATGGTTTCATATCTAACGTACGAACTAGTAGTCATTTAGTGCAATACATTATAAGAGCTGACATTATATTTTCAGGGTGATGTTGAGATTATTTCACAGTAAGCTAAAAATAAAAGTACTTGCTACACAAAGACGCTCATTGGAGTTATCGCATCTTTCAGTAAATCTTGAGTAACATACTGCTGTAAATCGCATGTGTTAGAGAAGCTTTAATCGTGTTTTTTTCCCGGGATAGTATTAAACAGGCGAGAGGCGTTTGTAGCTGTAATACGCTGCTTTCTTTTTAAAATAGCATACAATATGTGCTACTATCTCTGGTGGAACCTTGCAAAGAATGATATCGTCTTTTTCTGATTACATGTGATCACACTCGCGGAAATGACATTGACTTAAGTTGCCTAGTGATTTTAGCATGTCATAGCTACAATCAAAGGCTGTGTATTTGCACCAATACACGACCTGCAATTGGTTTAGAATAACGTAAAAAACATGATATTTAACTAATGACGTATACTAATCATGTGCTTTTGTAACATATTACTCTGTTTGTTCCATATTCACCAAGTTGTGTTTTAGAAAACAATCAGTCAACAAGATTTATCACCAAGCCATGCCAATCACGTGATCTATTAACTCAAAAGCCTGAATTGGTAGTGACTTGGAATATAAGATAGTTAATGGCTTTTCGCATTTGGTGATGCAATGTTAAATACACTAAGCTGCTTTGGGAAGTTCTCCCAACAGTCGCGATAAAATACGAGACAAAGCTGTACCTTCGAAGGTACTTTGCGTAGAAAAGGCGGTGCGCACTACCTTTCGCCATGTTCTATTTCTTCGAAATCCATTTTTTTTGGACTCTTTTGTACGACATTTTTGTCCTTACGTGTTGTGAATACGACCATGAGAAGCAAATAAAATAGTGTCGTAAATAGGGATAGCACTACAACCGCTCTTTGATTTGCGTATCCAAGCGTAGGTGTCAAGGTCGCGAAGTGTTTTGGTTCAACTTTAGCCTTCAAATAGTTCGCTCATCAAACACCGTAAAAGATTAATTTTTTGCATGGCTGTGCGTAGACTAAACTATGACAGCGTTGTTTGGAGTTTTTGCAACAACAAGGATAGCCTATAATAATTTATTTGTTGTTCTATTTTTGGTAACAGTGGGTTTGTTTTTGTGTCACTTTTCTCCCAAAATATACTAAATCACTTGGCACATGAGGTGCCGTACATACAAATTACTATTATACGTCTCCCTTTGAATGTGTACTATTAGAACACTAGGTATTTGTTGCGATCGATTTAGCTAATTCTACAATACCGGAATATTGAATTAGATTAAATAAAATATACTTCATTTTCGGTTTCACATTTTTTTTCCAATTTTCACGCCACGCCCACTAATGGCCGATAATTTGTGAGTGTAGGTCGGGATCTTGTCCCTAGCAAAGTGAAAGGCCGGAACGAAAGCGAACCTAGCCCTTTTATTTGCTTGCACTCGTTGTCCCAAACATAATTTTCGGGCAATTACCACTTGACAACACTTTTTTTTCAAAATGTCAGTTTAATAACATGCACTTGTGACTCCTAATGTGTCCACTGTCAAATATTTGTGCTCTAAATACTAGTCTATTTTAGAATTCTACAGCTTAATTTAGCACAGCACTCTTATACGGCTGTCACGATAATAATACTGTACATAATAAACACACCCACACAATCCACGGATGATTTATCTTGTCATCTGTACTTAGAATAAAACATCAGACTTAAACTAACTAGTGACCCTTATATCTCTTGTCGTAACAAGGGCTAGTTTGGTTAAACACCTGTAAAAAGTTGCGTAAGTATTTGAAGAGTCGGGTTTACAGTATTTCCGAAACTATACACCCAAATGATGCCGATAAGTAACCTAAAAAAGGTGTTGTTTTAGTAGCAGAGAGCCAAGTAAATGGCTCGTAATATTTTGTTCGTTTCTGGTTCCGGCATTTAGATAAGGCTTATAAGATCAAGCTAATTCAAATCTATTTTTGGAGCATGTTTTGCAAAAAAATGAGAAAATTATTATCAGAAAAATAAAACGATGATTAAAGCACCTGTCTATTTCCTAGCGATATTAGCTTGTCTAGTACCATTAGCAGTATCAATAAGTACGCCCAAACCTCTCACATTGGAATAGCACAATATTGTGCATGGCCGGTTTCAGGAGAAAGTCTATGCTTTTATACACTACTACTACGCGCATAGAGTGCTACTATAGCAATTAGAGCGTCAACAGTGGAGTTTTAAGCAAAATGGAAATTAAAAGCTTTTTTAGCGAGTTTTCTGTGCTTCTTGATCGCACACAAGGTTTTTATATCTCTTGGCGTGTATAGGCGAAAGTAAGGCAGAAAAAACTCGCAAAAGAGTTTTTTCTTATCCTATTTTTAGACACTTGACATTTGGACATTAAAACTATGGACTTTTAGTTGTTGCAAAAAAGACGACGCTTTACAAAATCCTTGTAGATTTGTAACTTTTTATTAGGTGAAGGGGATTCAGGAACGTGTTCGTTGTTTAGTAATGGCTTTAATGTATTTGGAGGAGAACCAAGCTTCGTAGTGTCTGATAGTTCGACCGAAATCTCAGTCACATTTATAGCAGGGCACATTTGGCAAGCTGACATTCGCACAACATCGTTTACCGTGGGTCTTAATGTGCCAAATCCATTTCCCCTTAATTTTGATCATACTGTGAATTGTACTTTTGATTCTCCAGGCGTTACAGGTAACTGGCGAAGGAAAAAAATTTACAAATCAAAACAAGTTTTTTGCTATTTATTTTCTAGCGTTTTACAATCAATTGTTATCTTAATTTTTATTGTAGGATTTACATTGCAATCATGTGATTTTCCAACCGACCCAACATCCCTTAGCTTCACGTCAAATTCATTTGCGTTAGTTGGATAGCTATTTTAATTCTTTGAAAACTAACATTATGTTCTAGATTTACGGTTCCTGACCAAACTATGCAGGCTGGTTTGACAGCATGCATTTTCAACTATATACCTCCACCTCCAACAACCTTGCCACCTACAACACTCGCGCCAACAACGCTGCCTCCTACAACGCTGCCTCCTACAACCTTGCCTCCTACAACACTCGCGCCAACAACGCTGCCTCCTACAACACTAGCACCAACAACCTTGCCTCCTACAACACTCGCGCCAACAACGCTGCCTCCTACAACACTAGCACCAACAACCTTGCCTCCTACAACACTCGCGCCAACAACCTTGCCTCCTACAACGCTACCACCAACACTTCCTACAACAACCTCGCCAACAGAAGTGCCTGCAAACGCTCCAATATCTCCGATAACCATTACAACTCTACAACCAACTCCTCCAACTGAACCATCTACACAGGTTCCAACTACAAAATCTCCATTAAGTTCATTTGTACCAGCTCTACAACCATCAACAGCTGTTGCCAAACCAGTGGTTTTTCTGGTTTACTTGTTTACTATTGTAACGTTCAGTCTTTTGTAAACTGAAGTGGACACTAACTAATAAAACGCCAATATACATACACTGTAATTCAGTGTTGTTCGATGTACCAGTTGCCCGTGCCTCTTCATTTGTAGTAGTCTTCTTAGCGAGTATATGAAGCAATTTGAAGTTGATATACAGCGTTAACCTTCATGTGCCTCCATTGTTTTGACAGTATAAATAAGTATTTTACTGGCGTTTGATAAGTGAGAGGTAGTTGTTTAAGTACGGTAGTATCGTAAAACAACATCAGCAAGTAGCAGTTCTATACAATGGCAGATTACGATTCAAAAAGTTTTTGTGTTGATTGACTGAATGTTTCAATTGATTTATGTAATTTGTTGTATATGTACAAGAGATAACTCCAATTTAATAAATGGGAAGGGTCTCTGGCTACGTGATCCAGGGGATCGAAGCTGAGTGAGACGTATTCTCTCCTCCAATCTGGTATTGTAGATCAACAAGAACGCGTGAATCTAATCTAACTTAATTTTTCACAACTGCACTCATACACTTTCGAAAGTCTCGTTCAAATCTTGTTTCTTTGATTCAGATAGGTTGATACGGACCTTAGACAAAACAAGTGTAAGCTTATGCAAAAGCTTCTTGAAGTTCTGTCTTGTGTACAAACTGAATAATAGAGACCACCTGGTTATGCTGTTAACAGCACAAGTTTGAAATTTTATTATGTTGTGCAACTTATTGCTGATGCTCTACGAGTACGCAAGTTCTATTATTACACTTAGAACCATTGCTCTTCTTGAATTGATGAATCTCGTCTTTGAATAGATGACAATCGCTTCAGACATGTACATTTAACAAACAAGTATCTGATAAAAGCCCTAAAATTCATGGTTCATATTTTTTTTTTGTTTCTTTTAATTTCCGAAAAGAAAAAAAGGTACCTGACGTATTTACTTGCACCATAAAGTAATAAGCAAGATACAAACAATACAAATAACCCATTGGCTATTAGAATCACATATGTTATAATCGTAGACCTTACATTCAGTATCAGTAAGATATTCACAAACAAAACGTTTAAAATGCAAAAAAAAAAAGAGGAAAGGAAAAGAATATAACATACCCGGATTGGTTCACCATCCCATACAAAATTGAAGATAACATTGTGACAATCTCAAGTACCATAGCAACTGCATCTAGAAAATTACCCATTTTCGTAGCATATGGCCATTTGAAGGTATGAAGTATGAGCACTTGTAGAAAGTAAGTACAAATTATATTTGACTTAACAAAACAAAGGTCGTACTGATGTTGAGGAGTACCACTGCAAGATAAGTTTGTAGTACCGGGTTCAATGCAACTATAGCACTAAAAAACACCAAACCAAGCTTACGAGTACTAATGACAATTTCCCATAGATAGAGCTCTGGTTTATACGACCTGTACAAAAACCCATAGTTTGCTAATACTTTTGCACCATCAAGGTTCTATACAAGTAAGTCGCTACATCTATCTCAGTAGACCTTACCTTGCGCTTAATAAAAAGTACTATACCCTGGATTACTATTGCTCCTATTGTGAATAGGAACAGAAGAGCCCATGAAGCAATTTTCCAAGACTAAAAAACCCGTAGTCAGATCAAAAAAGATGTTTGTTCAAATACTTTTTCCTCAGTTAACACGTACTTTGTATTCTTGAGAAGAACACACAATAGACATATCAGCTAGTAAATACTTTGTACCACTTAAATTGACACATGGCGATAATACTTGAGCGATCCTACTGGATACAGTAGGATGGAGTAGGTAAGTAAGCTAACAAAAAAAAATTAACACATTAACATTATGAAGATTGTCGTACCATAATTAGCCCTGTCAAACAAGCAGTAGCTGCTTTATCAATGAAACTGCGATCCTCTGCGTTATCTCCTATAACTTCATAGCTATTCCTACTTTTGCCTCTAGCACAACACCGTAGTAGTACAAACGTTAGAGACCCTAGAGGCCATTAGTGGACGATACAATAAAATTTCTTTGTACCAATGACATAAACTGCAAGTAGAAAACACATTATTGCTGCTGTCAGTTGTAAGTAGTCTAAAGAGAATAGACAACCAACAGCATAAGTTTTTCCAACACTAGTAAACGTTGCAATACCAAGTGCTTTACCAAACTGTTTCAATGTGTTTGGGTAATGGAATTTGAATGCTAAGAAAAAAACTAGATTAGTACTACTATGTTAATATGTCGTATATCACTTACACCCTATCAAAGTAATAGTCTGAAGATGTGTAAGAAGGATTTTAAAGTTAATAGATAAAGCTGAAGTCTCGTTTGAGGTAAACACAAGGAACAAGAAGAAAACAACAGCAGCCACTGCAAATGCAAGGACTATTAATCCAGATACCACATTAGATTTACACTCTATCCAAAATGTCAACTTTCAGTCACCAACACTGGGGTTCAACCAACTTACTTGAGCATTCAGTGTCCCAACCGGCATAACCGGAATCACAGATTGAGCATAACGGACCTAATGTAAAGTGTAAACGTTCTAGTTAATTGAGTTCTTTTATAAAAAGCGAACCTTTGTAACCCTCAGCGCACGTTGTACCTAAGCATGCGTCCTTTTCAAAGCATGTGTATATGTTTTGACTATCATTAGCTGACCAGTAACCTTAATCGTTTAGTTAGTACTTCACTAGGAACAAACTTATCCGCTGGTACCTGGTGCAGGTAACAACATGCCAAATGTTGTCACGTTTTTTGTATCATTACTACTCTTTACTGAGTAATCAGGACACAAAGCACATGAAGGACATATGATACATGTATTATTTGGAAATGTTATAGATGGATCTTTGAATGCTTTACTATCTATTAAGTCTATGCACGTGCTCAATAGTTCATCTTGGTACGAGAAATCATAGTACCCTGACGGTAAACTGTTAGAAAAAACAACGCACGTGTCAACATGAAACTGTTTTCGTACCACTTTGGCAGTAGCAATCAGTGTTACCCACTAATGGCTTCACATGTGCAATATCACACGCTTGGCATGTAGTATTATATGGTTGATATCCTGGGATACACTCACAAGTTGAAGTTGTGTTATAAGTCACTTGAGTCTTAAATTCCGAACATAACCCTGCAGAAGAAGCTATTGGTCAACATTTTTGGAAGTCATAAATAAGTTGTTGTTGTGCTTACCAACTTGTAAAATGAGAGGTGAGTTACCCACACTTGTATATATTCCGTTGTATAGAATAGCTGCTGAGTATTCATGTTGGCCTTTTGTAGTGAAAACGTATTCAAAATATAACCTAAGAACGGATAAGCAAAACACAAAAAAACTCAAGAAAAAAAAGACAAAAAAATAAGTTTACTCTGTGGGCTTTAACGGATTCTTCACCAAACTCTGTGCAACCGTTTCTACACCAATATTTAGAATTTAACTTTGCTTATTACTGTCTAATACCTTTATCAATATACGCTCTAATGAGATCTATTTGTTCACGTGTTATATCAGGAAGTAAGTTTCCATACATATCCGCAGGTATGATGTATAGCTTAACTTTTGATAACGTAGGTATAGTCCCTCCGGAATACATGAGTTTGCTAGTTGCAGGTATAGGGTCTATAGTATTGTAAGCGAATATTAAAGACATCTAAAATACTTGAATCCAAGCGACGTATGTACCTCCAGGCATCACTGTTGTTGTCATATTCTGAACCGCCTCACCTTTAAAATCAAGGAAAAATTCAAGCTTTCCAGCAACTGTGGTCATTACGGTAAACCGAAAAGATCCTACAGTGTACTTGATAGGAGACAAGTCAACACTATCTGGTGAAAAGGAAAGCGTAAATTCAGATGCATCTTGAGGGCTTCCAGTTGGAGTGCCATCACTATCAAAGGCTTCTATTGTACATGTAGTATCTATAGAACTGTTAGAGAATAACCAAAGAATGTGAACAGTCTCACTTTCACCAACTCTTATCTGTGGACAAGATAGCTTTAAAGATTTTGGGTCAATTGGAACTGACAAGCTAACAATAATTAGTATTTATCGTGTTTGCGAACTCAGTTGTACTCTAATGTCCACGTGTCAGAAAAGAACTCTACCAAGTTTGATGGTGAATGGTAGCCACCAAATATAAGAAGCTTGTTTTGTGAGTCAATTGGAATTGCAACCTACAACAGATGTGAACTTAGACACCCAAACAAAGTCCGTTTGAAGCAACATAAAGTTATTGTTGTGAAAATAATTTGTTCATACAGGGTAGCTTCTAGTAGCAGGTTTGACATCTGTTGTGTTGATACGTTTAATTAAAGGATGAGTTTCCTTATATAAAGGCACTGAGTACGTAATTGCAGGATTTAAATCTGAGTTATCTGCGTTATCTGTAGTTGAAACAACAAATACATTTGCTTTTAAACTACAGTGAGTTTCAAAGGAAGTAAGGTTACGAGTTTGTACATGATGTAACTATTGGAGTAGCAGCGTAATCACAAGGGACGTCAATATAATTGTCAATCCAATACTCCCATATCATGGTGTCTAAGTCAAGGCGTACTAATTGTGCAACACAAACACCAAAATTATAAATATATGCTCCACCTTAAATAAGAAGGTGTCAATATATCTTTTGGTGACATTGAAAGTTACTATGTACCGTATAAAATAAGGTATTTCTCTGTTAGATCAGCAACTAAGGATCCACCAAACTTAAATATGGAGAAGTCTCCAGAACTATCATGAATTGTTGTGTTGGCACATTCAAGGTGTTCCAATGTTGTTAAGTTCTGCCAACATACAAGATTCAGCTCAGATATGTCTTCATCTGGAATTATATACAACGACTGGCGAGCAAATGCTGCATTTGTTTTGTAATTTTGAATTCCGAATGTGATGTTTGTGTGCTTTACTTTTACACATTCATCATCTAAAACACAGAAAAAAATAAGAATTTACTTGAAAGAAAACATGGTTAATAATTCTGGTATACTAATGAACAATAGATGGAACAATAGTTGAAAAGTGTAGCATAAAAAATTAGAGAATAAGAAAAAGAATGCTCCTCAGTGTAACACAGAAATCGAAATTTCATTCCGTAGATACTAAAAATACAACACGTGATTTTTACCTTCTGGTGAGTAAGCCCATATATCATATCCATAGTACTGGTCATTACTGGTAATTGACCATAAACTATATTCATAGTTAGTTAACAGTAATACCAAAAAAAGATAAACAAGAAGGCTGTGTGTGGCAAGCCTTCAAGATCTTGAAACTTCTTTGAATTACAAGAAATATTTAACAAAAAAAATGAAAACGTTTGGGGCTTTCTCCTTACGTTTTGTTGAATGTACGACCATGAGAACCAAAGATAATAGTGTCAGAAAGAGGGATAGCACTACAGCCGCTCTTTGATTTGTCTATCCAAGCGTAGGTGTCAAGGTCAAGGATGTAGAACGCATTATTCTAAAAACGTTAAATTAGAGTTTATATAGCTGCCAAAACGTCGCTATGCGTAGAAATGTACGTACAGATACGCGGTCAGTTTGTCCACGAAACATATAAAGTTTGTTCTCAATAACGGCGTAAGTCTAGTTTATAGCGTGTGAGACATAAGTATGAGTGATATAAACGTATTACCATGCCGTCAGATGCTCGTTTGTGCGGTGCTATAGTAGACGTAACATTTGTCCATTTTTGAGGTTTTAAAGCGTAACAAACGGTAGTTTGATGCTTTAAAGTTAAAAGTATGACAAAAATCAACAGAAGTTGTGAAATAACGCTCATACAGTAATACGGCATGATAATTAACACGCAGTAGCGTTTGAACAATCTTTCGTGTAGCAAAATTATCTTGAAGATCAAAAAAGGCGCAAAGTACAGAAAAGTCATTGTTTTTTTGAATAATGCCTGATCGAAGGATTTGACCTGAAATAACGCTATTTTGTGTTAGCGCTACTCCTTATTTTTCGGGAAGGTTTGTGAACATAGGTAACCTTTTGTACCTCTGCAAGCTGTACTATTAGTATATCCTTATGTAGTACTTTACACGAGCATTCGACTAGAAAGTCACGTGCGCGCTACTAGTCGGGAGTGGCTTTTTAAAAGTAGGCTTAACGTTACAATAAAATAGCGCTATTTCAGGTCAAATCCGAAGATGGCATTATCTAGAAAGCAAATTGAGGGTGTACCAAAGTTGGTATGTAAAACACTGATGCTTTTCTTAACTAAATACTTTGTTAGATTCAAGAGGGTACTACTGAAGAGGGAATGGCTCCATTTGTAGACATCTTACAGAAACTCCATGAAAGCGGTTTTGTTCATGGGTATGTTCTACCTTTTTCTGGTATTCCTTAACTTTTACTGACATCTGTTAGGGATCTAAGTATTCGAAGTTTTATGACATACAATGGTGAACCTCAGTTGATAGACTTTGGGTCTGCAACCAAAGTTGATGCGATAGTGGAGTTTGATGGAACACTAGTGTTTGCAGCAAAAGATATCATCGAAACTTATGATCAAGGAAAACAAGTCATGTACACTTGCGCACATGACTTGATATCTCTTGTTCGTGTATGGATGTATTTTGATTGTAAGGAAATGGTAGATCCACTATGTACATATTTCGAGAAGATTACAGAGAAAAGAATTGTATTCAAAACTCAAAAAGATATTAAGAAATGTATTGAGTTTTGGGCAACTTTGGATGAAATACCGAAGTACAGTTATGCTTTGAAATTGGCAGAGGCAACTGATTACAAAGGATTAAAAGAATATTTTACAGCTCAGAACCCATGTATGCGTCTATAAAACACGTGTAGTTGGACAGTCTCAATACCAAATCACAAGTTGTTTGTTGACTACAATACATACTTTCTTATGTAGCTTGTTTGTTCTTCTGGTTATAATAGCTTAATTGTTTGCTACTAGTAATTTAGGTTATGTATTTGTAAACCCATTGAAACATAAGAAAATTGAATACCCATAGACTCAACACCATCTCTTGTTATAGTTGTATCTCCAGTGCACGCTACTACAACACGTTTCAGATTCTGCAAGTGCTTCAAGCAACCGTTTGTAATCTGTGGGCAGTTGCCCAGGGTGAGTTGTTCAAGGTTGACCAATGTCTTAAAACCCAAGTCTGTTATCTTGGGGCAACCGTTAAGCTCAAGGTATTTGACATTGGTCAATGATTTGATTCCATCATCTGTTGTAGGACGCCCCATAAAAATGTTGATAGGGGGTACATTGCAAAGATGTTTAAGCCATGAGTCTTTTGGGAAAGTAAGCATAATCTCATGAACGCCTTTGAGTGCTTTGATTCCTTCAATTGTAATATTATAGTAACTATCAAGGGTAATTGTGTGTACACCAACAAGACTTTGGAGTGCTTCATCTGTCACATCAGTGTGGGAAAGGTTAATAGTATGAACACCTTTGAGTGCTTCGATATAGTCATTGTGAGTGTAGGCATTGCTTATGCCTCTAGATTGTTGACTTTTATTTTAAGTTGCCAGCCTCCTTTAGTCTCAAACGTCCATAAAACCGTGTTTTTACAATAAATTGATGTGTTTGCAACTGGTAGTTGAAAAATAAGATCTTTTGTAAGTGTCTTTTTGTACTTACTGTTGCGACTATCACAGCAAAGAAAAATTGCTCACATATTCCATGTAGTACAATTGAATGACAAGGCACTCCGGTTTTATGGTTTTTACGCTTCCATTAATCTCAATGGTCACCAGCATTCAATACTTGAATCACGTCCAACTGATGGATTCTTTCAAAACCGAAGTGTTCGCCAAGGATTTGCCTTGAATTAACGCTATTTTATTGTAGCGCTAAGCCTTACTTTTTAGAAGGCCACTACCATTTGTAGCACACACGTGACTTTCTGCTTTTATGCTCATTTTAAGGACATACTAATGTTATAGCTTGCAATAAGTTGCACAAGGCTACCTATGCTCACAACCACTCCCAAAAAACCAGGCTTAACGCTAAAACAAAATTAATGTTATTGCGTGTCAAATCCCAAGTTTGAACTAACAACGAGATTCCCTTATTGTCCGGTAACACAAATATGTAGAACTTTGTCAAAAAAAAGTCAAAAATTCGGCACACTAATTATCCTATATTATGTCATAGGAACTATTTAGAAAGCCCCCCCTTTCAGGGGGGGTTTGGGGGGCAGAGCCTAGCGGCGACTGAGCGCCATAACCCAGTTGTCTCCCTTTGTGGCGAACAGTTCAATATCACTTCGACATTTGTTTGACTTTTTTTTCGACATTGAAGTATAAGCCCAAAAAAAAGTCAAAAATTCTACACACTAACTATCCTATATGTTTATCGTCAAATACAAACTAACGTCATTCACCGCCATGCGTATAAATGCAAGAACGGAAGTACCTTTGTGCGACACAATACAAAACAAGTTGATTTCATTCTATTGTGACTTCATTGCATGGTGCAATTACCATTTGTGCGTATGACACCTTTCAGCAAAAGTAAGGGAAGTACTTGGTCACCAAAAAAGGACAAAAAGGTACTACCTAAGTACTTTGCTCCACAAAGTACGCAGTAACGCTTGTGGTGATGTTAACCGCGAATGTTGCTCTCTACAAAAAAGGTAACACTCTTTCTGTATTTTTCTAGCTGAAAACGCTTCGAATTGATCTTACGAGGCCAACTAGCCAAGTTTAAACGCACTCACACAGTTACGCGGAAATTAGTCCGAATAGAAACGTCAGATCACATTTTCCGTAAACATGTAACGTTACAGCCATCGCCCATACTTTACAATGTGAATGGGAGGAAACAGAAAGTCTCCAACTCAAGTTGTTACTTTTTTTTTCTCCTTTTTCGTGAAAAACAAGGAAAAATGTCAAAAAACTCACGAATTTTCCATAATATCCTCAGTAACACGACATGAGTAACTCTTCCCTCTCTCTTATTCTTCTCATCACAGTAGCATGCACATCAGCTGCTCTTTTGAGCACCGGTATCTTCGATGAAGAGTGTACAGTAACTTTTCCAGCTATTGTAAACACCACATTCAGCGATGCTGGTTTCTTTCTTGTTGACTTAGTAAATGACTACTGGGTTTACGACAGCTCAAGTGATTTCCTCATGTTTGCTGTTGGTCTATCAAGCGAAACAGTAGCTCTACAACCAGATGGATACCAAAGCTTTATCAGCTTCTGGGATCATGGGTTCATAAACAGAGTAACAAACACAACCACTTTCACTCCAGTAAAATACTCAGGTATTGAAGTCCGTGGAACAAACACTTTCATTTCTACATTCACTGGTCTTGATGCTTCAGTCTTTGCTTCTTGCTGGAACCGTGATATTGTAAACAGAGGAAGATGTAGAAAAGCATACAACAAGGTTGCAGCTGAAGTAGTAACATACGGCGTACCTGTACCTTTGGAATCTATTGAATACTTTTGCGGTCCTTAAATCCGTTGTAAGTAGTAACAATAAACCTCAATTTTTCATCAGTGTTCTCCTCCTTCTGTCGACTCTTTTTTTTTTTGTTTGAGTTTTAAACGTCAATGTGGTATCACGTGATTACACTTTTTTGTTGTTGCCATAAAACCAAGACTTGGCTTATGTTTTGCAAACGTTGCTGCCTCCCTAGCTTCAAAAAAAAGTGGGTTTTTGTATATGCAAGCATAGAGTGGAAAAGATAGAACTTGGTACGTTATAATTAAACAGTAGGCACTTACATCAAACGTCTTAATCAAACTATTCAACCTTCATATATTAACGTATTTGGTTTTACAAGTATCTTTGAAGCTAGTACCTGCTATAATACTTTGAACTATGCCCCGTGATATTGATCTTGCCTTTTTACTTTAAATGAGAAAACGTGACATTTCCAAACGTTTTTGGGAATGCCAGGAAGCCGTTACAGTACTTCCTCAAGATCGTTAGTTTTCCAGAAGCTTGTTATCTATGTCGTTGGAATAACCGTACTCTACAATTTACAGCAAATATTGTAGAGTAACAAAACAGTCCTGGATGTAATGAAATAAAAAAACTCACAAATGCTTGATTGTCTTTATTATGCTGAATGAACTTTAATCCTAATACTTCAATGCCTTCTTTAGAAATCCCAACAACCTCTGCAACTGTAACTGTTTTGATCGGTGGCAAGGCTGTAGTGGAATATCTGCGTTTATGTTCAATAGTCCCTTACCAGTACACCAATAGAATCAATAGTACCAACAACACTAATCAATACCACCAGTAGAACCAACTCCAGTTCAGCCAGTAACATCAACCATTACCACAGGATTAATACCAGTAAAACCGACCAGTCCAAAAGGGATCAGATAGTTCAGTGTCACCAGCATTTGTTGACAAAGGCTATTGTGATATTATTGTTTTTTGATTTTAGTGCCCGGTTAGACCTCTTCGAGGATCTCCCAAAAAAAATACCAGTACCAATTCCAAATGCAGGTCTGTAACCAAAGTCGGGATAAGTTGAGAAGCTATTTATAACATACACTTGAAAAGAATATGATTTGGAATGCCGTCACTCTCAACAATCCAAAAGTTAGAAAATTGTACAATAGACAAAACAACGTTACAATGACTTGTAAATATTGCCTATTTATTTAACTAATTAATACACATAAATTGAACTAGTTACAAAATACAGTCCACAATATTGAATACCCATTGACTCAACAGCTTCTTTTGTAAGTTTGGTATTTTTCAATCCTGCAACCTGTTTTAAAGATGGCAAGTGCTTCAAGCAACCATTTGTAATCTGTGGGCAGTTGCCCAGGAGGAGTTGTTCAAGGTTGACCAATGTCTTAAAACCCAAGTCTGTTATCTTGGGGCAATCGTTAAGCTCAAGGTATTTTACATTGGTCAATGATTTAATTCCATCATCTGTTAAATATCTCCCACGAGCAATATTGACAGTGTGTACATTGCAAAGATGTTTCAGCCATGAGTCTTTTGGGAAAGAAAGCATAATCTCATGAACGTCTTTGAGTGCTTTGACTCCTTTATCTGTCACTGATGTGCGACAAAGGTTAATAGTATGAACACCCTTGAGTGCTTTGACTCCTTCATCTGTCACTGATGTATCAGAAAGGTTAATAGTATGAACACCCTTGAGTGCTTTGACTCCTTTATCTGTCACTGATGTGCAAGAAAGGTCAATAGTATGAACACCCTTGAGTGCTTTGACTCCTTCATCTGTCACATCAGTGTGAGAAAGGTTAATAGTATGAACACCTTTGAGTGCTTTGACTCCTTCATCTGTCACATGAGTGCAAAAAAGGTTAATATTATGAACACCCTTGAGTGCTTTGACTCCTTCATCTGTCACTGATGTATCAGAAAGGTTAATAGTATGAACACCTGCAAGTACTTTGGCTCCTACATCTTTCACTGATGTGCGACAAAGGTTAATATTATGAACACCCTTGAGTGCTTTGACTCCTTCATCTGTAACTGATGTACAAGAAAGATCAATTGTATGAACTCCTGCAAATTGTTCCACAATCTTGTCAGAAGGAAACCCGAAACGCCAATTATTTACTAAATCGATTCTTGTGTGCTTCATGATTCCACAATGCTTTACAACTTCTTTCACTTGATTTTCTGTTGTTATACGTATACTATGGTATCCAATAATGTCGTGAATGATAGAAGAAAGGATACGACATGTTTGACAAGCTGCAAATCGAGATTTGGTTGTATGACTTAGAATAATCGCTACAATCTCAGTGGGCATGTCCAGTAACGTTTTTTGAGTGCTACAAATTATTTTAGAACAATACAATCAACAAAAAACGATTACCTTTGATTTAATGTATCAGACACCAAATCACACGGGTTTTTATTACCTTCTATGCGATCCATGGTGCCACGTGTACTTATTACGGAATAGCTGTTGACCAAACTCTAAACGAAAAAAATCGACCACACTTTTTTTGCTGACACGAAACTGGGCGACAGTGTTATTTTTGGAAAAAATCGCGTGTTTGGGAGCTTTGTATTTTTTTTTTTCATAAAACAGCACTGTAACAAGACGAAAGCAGTATTTTACATAAGTGCGCTTGTAAATACTACACTCACCAAGGAAGCGCCCAAAGGAGGCCAGCTAACCAAAAGGTACATTCGTTGGTTAACATACTACGCTGCCACATGCTGGTGCTGACAATCATAGCGTCAATAGGCGTATCAAAGGGTAAAAACCGTAAAGATTAATTCCAAAATCGCTCAAAGTATCTCTGGATGCGATACTGTGGTACGACAAATGGCAGCAAGTGCAAATAAATCCAACTAATTGACAGCAAAGCAATAGAAGATCAAATACGCTGCGAGCTGAAAGAACAAGTTAAAACAGTAACTGATGGTGGTGCCATGTACCCGTATTAAAAATTGTAACTAAGTACGGTTGGTTTTTTAAATCACGTGGACAGTGCAAATTCATCAAATTTTATGTTGAGTTATTGATGTCCTTTGTCGCACATCAGCGACAGATGAAGGACTCCAAAATCTTGTTGGTGTACACACAACTGACCAATACTGCCATAATATTACAGTTGAAGGCATCAAAGCACTCTAAGACGTTCACTTTCTTTCCCAAAAGACTCATGGCTGAAACATCTTTGCAATGTACACACTGTCAATATTGCTACACTATCAACATTAAGTATGATAATGATTTAACAGATGATGGAATTAAATCATTGACCAATGTAAAATACCTTGAGCTTAACGGTTGCTCCAAGATAACAGACTTGGGTTTTAAGACATTGGTCAACCTTGAACAACTCACCCTGCATGGCTGTATCACAATTACAAATGGGTAAAATCTCTAAAACATTTGGCATCACAGAAGTCCGCAGTAACCAAAGAGGCTGTTGAGTCACTGGGGATCAATATTTGATATTTACAAGTAGAACATACAACAGCTTTTGAACCACAGCTATTCTGTAAGCTGTTAATGATAAGCAATAAAGAACAATCTTTCTAAATACAATAGCAGATTTTCTCAGTATTTTTTATGACGGTATAATTAGCATTTTACCAGCGTTTGATAACTATCGTCCATTGGCTCGCATAAACAACACAACACAGATTGGTGGAGAACCTATCTCTTGGCTTGACCGCTTGGTCACGAGGCCTGAGATCCTTGTTTTATTCAAAGACACAATAAAACTACAACCGAAAACCAAAAACTTTCCTCGTACATCATAGTCATTGCGTAATTGCCTCAAGCCGTTGCTTACGCCTCTAGATTGTTGACTTGTACTTTAGTCGCCAACCTCCCTTAGCCTCAAACGTCCGTAAAACCAGGTTTGTACAGCCATAGTTTGTTACTTAAGGTACAGTGTAACAACTTCTGTAAGTAGCAAACCGTTTAACTTTTATTTTAAATAATGCCATTGAGAGTAATTTTACCGACATAACGATAAGTCCCTTGGTGAGCTGAAGCACCGTAAGGATAGATACGAATTTTTGCTGATGTTGTAGCAACAGTTCCAGGTGCGAAATCAACATGCAATCCAACTGTTCCTGTTCCAGTAGGTGCTCCTGTCGCAAATTGAGCAAAAGCTCCTCCATCAATAGAAACCTGAAAGCTTAATTGATTCGGACCACTTCCACTACTTCTATGAGTAAACCTAGAATACAAGTAAATACACATAAACCTAACAAAGAAAAACCCACAAAAAAACAATCACGTGGCCAGGAAATAAAAATCTTGGTCATTACTACTTACACAAAGCTACTCAGTGTCGTCGCTGAGGAGGTGGTAAAACCAAACTCAAGATACTCAGCAAAACCAACAGCATGACTCAGTGTACTACTGAATCCTATGAGGATGTTAAACACAAACGCTTTGAGATGGAAACCAAAAAAACATCACGTGACTACCATTAACTTTCTATCATACCTGCTGAGTTAAACGCATTGTTTGTAGCTCTTTCGTATATACCACTCCCTCTTTCGAATACTCCTGGTATAATCCCAGCCGCAGATGAACTGGCTGTTAGAAATGACGCTTCTATGGCGTCGTATTCAACAAGGACGACCTAAAACAACATTTAGAGTAACGTCGTACAAAAGTTTTCCGGAGCTCGTTGGAGAGATAAGGTAACGTACTTGACATACTACAAGGTGTAGTATAGCAATAGCGAGGATAGAGAAGGTGCGCATGCGGTTCGTGATACTATGTGATAGTGATGTGGTTCAAAAAATCACACTTCCGTTCAGCTGTTCTCACAAATAACCAACTGAGTCAAGGTCTCCATGTGATAACGCTGTTCGTGATTTTTCGGAGTTTCAAGCCACAAAGAGAATGTAATCCACTGACGACGTTGAAATATTTAGGCGAGATGTAGTAGCTATGTAACAGTAAGGTGCTATGTTTGATAATTTGAGCTGATGATAAAAAAACGTTTGGCACACGTGTGTAGTTATTTATTCGCGTATCAGACCTGTATAAGGTACAAGAGTGATATCAATCGTTCTTGAAACCTTCAAGAAGCTTTTCAAAGATAAATGTATTACTTTTATTACCCACAACCTGGTTAAACAAGGCTATCCACAAAAAAAAACCGTTATGATTTTTCAACTACTGTTTTATTTCATTACTAGTTTATTTGCATGAACACCACATGCCATTTTTTAATCTGACAAGTTACCTTTGATTTATCAAAAATACATGTATGTAGAAGGCGTTTGTAGGGGTACTATATCGGCCAAAATCAGTGGTTATTGTTGCAACATGTGATTTTTTTAGGAACTTATTCTTCCGCCTATTTTCTTGACTGTATTCTTTGCGAAGCCGTCGCATATTGTTCGATCCGTTCAATCCATTACTGAAACCCCATTTTCACCTGCAATATCACTCATTCAAGTTACACAAAGGATAACATGGAAGACTTTTCAAAAAAAAGTCGAGTTCACCATCTGCTGTAATCCATGGTTCTTGAGCCTCCTCTTGCTGTTCCAGACGTTCATAATCATCCAGCGAAAAAGCAGTATTTTTATTAGCTACTAATTAATGTTAGTAAACTCTTGGGTATGATTATTTACCTCCAAAGAAGTCCTCAGAGACAGTTTCAAGCTTTGGAAAATCAGGTAAGTTACCTGAATCTGGGAAAATAACATCCAAGTCGGGTAATGTTGGTTGATTTAACTTTGGATCAAACCACACTGTAGTACCATTATTGTTGTTAGTACTACTTAGATTATTACTAAAATGTCTAAGGGATTCATTTGTATAAGCATGATCAAGAGTCACGTGTGAAAATCCTGAAGAGTTAAGTTTTAGTATCTTGTTTCATAGAGAAAACAAAAGGTCGCTTTTTTCAATGCACCTGACTTGCGTAAGTTACAGTTTTTATACTACGTACCTTTCCTTATGTACTGTTTTACATTACCACAAACTAGAGGATCATAGTAGTTACACATATCAGGTGCCTGAGGGTGAAAAAATACAAACTCGCAAAATAGTTGATTTCCAAAGACAACTTCTTTATACCGTCTTCTAACGCCCTATAGTACGCTGGTATAAGTATACATGGTTTAAATACAATTCTAAATACAATAAAAGTAATACAGACAATCCATATACTCGTAGCGAGAGTTTGAAACTCACCATGAAGCGGAGTATGCTGTTGAGATCTTGGTGTAAAAAAACGAGAAAAAAAGAATTCCAAACGGAACTAGTAGCACGTACAGGTATTGAAGATCGTATACCAAAGTCATATGCATTACGTATAGTTGATTCAAACGATTTTCCATATGATAAAAAATCATCTGTTTCTTGTTTTGTCAAATAAACGAGCCAACCAAATACTGGATCATTGTCTAAGAAATGAACCTAAGTTGACCTTTAGCGTTTGAAAGAAAAGGAGAAAAAACAGTTGTTCTTCAATTAGATAAGCTTTTCTGTCCTTGATAATAGTATTGACGTACTGTACATGGTTTAGATAAGCGTATATTAGGTAAAGAAAGACTAAGAAAGTGTTGTAATAGAGTACGTTGCATCATTCGGATTTTTATTATTTTATGATTTTTTTCTGAACACTTTTTTTTTTTACACAAGTTTCTTGTGTACCAAGCGTCACGCAACCCCAGACCAAAGCCTATAATAGACTTACCATGTAATAAATACAAAGAAGAAGCTTATATTTTATTTTGATCACGTTATAACATTTTTTGGGGTTGTTAAAAACAGTGGTAGTTTTTTTGCAATATTATGACTTCTTGGTTAAGTTAACAACAAAAAATAGAACAGCGAAACGATAAAATAAAAATTATAATAATCACGACCATAACAAGAAAGGCAAAGAATAAATCTTGTTAATGTGTGACACATACCCGACTCTCTGGTTCCCATTTCACCAAGCAGAGTTGTACAACTCAAAATAGGAATCAGATCATAGCGCCATATTTGATCACTTGTAGAATGACTGTACAACGTCTATATTTAGTATTAGGGCAATTTATGGGGTTTGTAAAGGTCGGGTAAGGCGAAGCATTGACATCTCCAATAACTTTTTGTAGTTTACTTTATTTTGTGTTAATTTGAATATAAAAGACGTCGTGGGTATAGCTTGATGGTTTTTAGGGTGTTGGTAGTTAGAGTTACGCTATTTCACTGATTGGAGGTCAGGTGAACTTTGAACCCCAGAAATAAGTACTCCATAGCGCTGAACAACCTACAATAAAGATGTACTACAATACGATCAGTAATTGGATCACAAGCTAGATATTGTACAACGCAAACACTACCTCACAGACGCAAATCGCGAGTGTTGTACCATTTGGGATACGCTTATTGTCAACAAACAGCACTAACCCTTGAAAACGGCACAAACGCTTCAATTACCTCAACTGTAGCCACAATCACCATAAGTAACAGACAAGAATAGCGCTAGCTCCCAAAACGAAACAAATTTTATTTTCAAACAAACAAAGTGCTTCTACAACTACACACGCAAAAAATAGGCTAAACATAGGCGTAAGAACTTCTCAAGCGACAATTCTCTAGAGTTTCGAAAACATCTTCTCAGAGTAAGGTCTCAAGTCGAGCTCGTGAACCCAGGCACTCTTATGTTGTTGGTGTAAGTGCCAATATTCCTTTGCAATCTCTTTAGGGCTTGCCAGACGCTCAATATCGCCTTTTACCGCTTTTCTTATGATTGGAATGTCAACAGCCGCGTCAACAATGACATGTGCCACATGAACCCCTAGTTTGCTATACTCACGCTGTAGCGTCTGTGCGAGTGCACGAAGGCCAAATTTACCAACTGAGAAGGAAGATAAGCCAGCAGAACCGCGAAGGGATCCTGTAGCTCCAGTGAGTATAATAGTGCCTGCAAATGCGTTCGTTAGTACAACCTACGCTGTTTACGTAGATGAAAATGACCAAATCGGCCACAGCTTTTTTGCCAACGGTAAACGCCACAACGGTTAATATTAGAACTGTGGCAGTTGGAAACGTTGGTAACGCATACCTTTACCAGCGGTTAACATATCAGGTAGTGCCTCTCTACAACGCTATAAACAAGCACTCAGAGTGTATTACAACGTTACCTTGCTGTCAAAAACGCGCCCAAGCAATTTACTTTCCAAAACTCGATAAACTGATCTATAGATGTCTCTAGGACTGTTTCGCCGCTAAGTTTTCGCGCACCCGCGTTGTAAACGAGCACTGATATTAGTCCAAGGTTATTTCTGATACTAGCGAAGGCTCGCGATACTTGATCAGGCTTTGTCGCGTCGCATGGGACAGCGAACACAGTTCCACCGGTAAGTTCTATTTCACGTTTTAACGGGCTCAGTTTGTCAGCACCTTTGTATGTCTTGTTCCTGGCGATAATAGCGACCTTGTATCCTTCTCTTGCAAACTTTTTTGCTACTTCACCACCAATACCAACACCTACGCCAACGATAACTGCCACACCCTTCATTTGTTGTGCCAATCGTGAATAGCAGATTAATTGATTTCTTACACCGTTACGCACAAAAGAGCAATGTGATATCTCTGGTTACCACTATAACATGCAGTGTTAAAATTGGTACTTTACAAGCCTCGCTTGCAAGATCGCTGAATTTGAAGTAAAAGAGAATAAGACATACAACTTTACTGATAGATACACAAGTTGCGTGTCGTATTGTATTACTAAATAATAAAACGAATTCGTTTGTACATTTATGGCTTAAACTTGCCACTTTTTCACCTCAGCCTTAAAACGGAGCGTGTGAATATTCCAACGCTTAGTGACGATCAATAATAGTTATTATCGCTTCATAAAATACAAATTGCATGTCTTTTCCGTACATTTCGCGTAGATCGCCAGTTTATGGCCTCAACGGCGTAGTAGCTTCATCGCAGGCGCGGTTACATTTTCTCACTAGTATTGCTCACTCAACATTAGCCATTGGCTTCACAAATTGGATTGAGCATACTACAGAAAGGTGGTAACGCTGCAGATGGTATTCAGCGTAGTAACGCTTTTTATTTGTTTGATTTTTTTCTCAATCCATTTAGCCGCAATAGCAGTCGCAGCAGCCTTGAATGTAACTCAACCAACCTCCACAGGTTTTAGTAGCCCAGATACGCAATTTCTTAACTTGTTCATTTAGGCATTGGTGGTGATGCTTTTTGTTTGTACTTTGACGCTAAGACTAAAAAAGTATCCGGTTTAAACGGCAGGTCCGTTCATGAAAACTGGTTACTGGCCAAGAACAAGAAAAAAACTAACTACGCGCGTAGCGGTAAATCTTCACGTCACCTGTCAATGGATAAGTTGAAGAGCATGGGATACGATGAAAAGACTCCTTGGCCAATGTTTCACGCACTTACTGTTACAACTCCAGGGTAATATAACTGAGTAATCACAGAAAACTTGACACAAAAGTTTTACTATGCCTTAACAATTCACTCCGTTAAGTTATTTCGTGCCAGAATTTTTTGACTTGATTTAACTTGTTACACAAGGGCTGCAGCAGCATGGGTAGATACCGTAGAGAAGTTCGGAAGTGGAAAACTTTCACTTTTGGATATTCTACAGCCTGCTATTGACTTGGCAGAAAAGGCACGTGACCGACAAAAAAAAACTCGCTACATGGCTTCTCCATCCTTTCGCATCTTATTTACACGTACCACAAAGAAATTTGATATAAAATCAGTCTCTTATTGTGGTTGATTTAGAAAACGGTTTTCAATGTTTCAACTCCCGCCAAGTGTGATGCCTTGTAGTGTAACCTTCAATGCTTGGACTAATACAATTGTTGTAGGGGTTTCCAGTTTCCGACGTTACAGCTGAACATTGGGAACGCGGTAAGTTTGTTGCCATAGGTACTATCGTTGATTTAATACTCGGTTTGTAGGTTGGGAGCAATTAAAAACAAGCCCAAATGGTGACGAAATGCTTCTCAATGGCAAACCACCAAAGGCCGGTGAGGTCATGAAGAACCCTACACTTGGCGCGACATTTCGCGCTCTAGCAAAGGACGGCAAAGACGGCTTCTATAAGGTGAGTTGCTACCAGTACTGCGGCTTTTTTTTTTGTGTTTTTGCAAATACACAATGTTGTTTTATTCATTGAAGAGTTCGCTCAGTGACTTCAAATATGCGTTTTTACTCAGAACTGGATTAATATAATCCTTGAAATTGTGTTTTCGTATAGTGTAGTCGAGATAGTTTGTTTTATTTTGTATAATACAATGTCATTTCTTTTACATAGTAACACCGAAAGAAATGACTTTATTTTAAATAGGGGCGCATTGCTGAGGCTGTTGCGAAAGTAATAGCTGATCTGGGCGGTGTTCTGGACACCCAGGACTTAGGCAACCACGTGTCGACGTTTCCAGAACCAATTCACGTGAATTATAGGTACGTTGAGAAAAAAACCAAACAGTTTTATGTTTTTTTTTTCCAACTTCAGGTTTATCTTGTTTGCCTCGATCGAATACCCAATAGGAGAGCGATTCGAGGGCCTCGTTTGTACGTTCGACACTAACTAATGCGTAGGGGCGTTGATGTGTACGAGATGCCGCCCAATGGCCAAGGCATAACGGCTCTGATGGCTTTGAATGTCCTCGAGGGTTTTGATTTGTCAAAGGTTGAGAAGAATTCACCAGAGCATCTACACTTATTAATTGAGAGTCTAAGAATCGCTTTTGCAGACACAAAATGGTACGTTTTAATATAAAGCGAGAAAAAGCAGATGTGAAGGCGGTAGTAAGAGAGAAAAAGAGAAGATTTTCATCTGCTTTTTCGGAGCGAGGGTTTTTTTTTTTTTTTTTTTTTTTTTTTGTTTTGACTGTTGAGGATAATGCGTACCATAAGAGATTGTGTTGTATTCTTTGTTTTGTATTTCCTACGCATAGCCGAGTTTTTGATGTTGAGCATTGATTCTATTATGTCTTCTACGTTGTGTATGTTGATTGTTACCGTGAGAAGAGTGAATTGGTGTATGTTGTTGAGATATACTATACATTCTTTGTCTAAGCATTTCTAGTTGTTCTAGCTTCTCTTTTTCTTTATTCTAAAGCGATGAGGTGAGTATAAGAAACGGTTTAAACAAAAAAGCGGCTCAAATTTTTTTTTCGTTTTTCGGCCCGAGAAAATAGAAAAACCCATAAAAGGCCATTGATTTTTTGTCAATTCTGCTTAATTTTGGAGGTTTTGTGGGTTTTTTTTTTTTTCCGTGCGTACCTCGTAATAAGATAATTGATCTTCAAAGTGTTGAAACTCCATCATTTCATCCATGCTATCATCGCTTTCAATACTGTCTTCAGCGGAGTTTATGACGTTTGGTGGTTGAAATACCATTGATTGCGGTTGAGGTTGCGCTTGTTGTTGCGATTGTTGTTGTGAGTGTTGCTGTTGCTTCTCTTCATGCTGAACTTGGGCAAAAGAAGGACCGACAGCTGTTGGTGGTACGTAAGAAATAAAGTCTTGTATTTCGCGGTTGTCGAAGTGAGGGCGTTCTTGTAGTTGATCCCAATGGTCTTGTTCGTTTGTTGCTAAGTAAAAACTTGTATCCAAGTCGTTATTTATAGAGTTGAACAGATTTTGTTCTAGAAGCTCATCATAGTCGTCATCATCGTTAAAAAATATGTTTGTGGTGTCCATAGGCTCTATATTCGAAGTGCGGAGGTATTCCTGTGGATGTATGTATCGGTTTGGACTAAAATTGAAACCCATCTGCTCTGCCTCGAGGCTGAAGAAGCCTTGCTGTTGTTGTTCGATTTCCATCATATTTTCTGGTTTTTGCATACAAAAGTTGAAAAACCGCGTCGAAATGTTTTATTGTTTATATAAATCACTGTATATTGTCTACAAAAGAGTATTTTATTAATTACTCTTTACGCGTTGCGTGTTGTGTCTGTTTTTAAAAATAAGTACCAAAAACTTCGGGTTGCATTATCTGAACAGAAACTCACCATTTTAAGTCACTTTTTAGAATAAAGTTGATAAATCGCTAATTTTAGCTAAAATCTTTGTCCTTCGCTGTAGCGTTTTTTTGACGAAAAATAGGTATGTGGCCGACCCTGACGTAGTGGATGTGCCTATTAGCGAATTACTCTCGAAAGAGTACGCCAAAAAGAGAAGAAGTCTATTTGATGCCAAAAAGGCTTCTAAAGAGCTGGTACGCGTTTTCCGAACAATTCGTTTTTTTTTCTGCTTGTGTACAACGTAATATTTGAAAATCGCAAAATAATTGATGTCGGTAATAAATCTCCGAAAAGATTTACAATTTATACAGAAACACGGCTTTCCAGCGACTTCCTGTGACACAGTACAGTTCTGTGTGGTAGACGGACAAGGTAACGCTTGTTCTTTCATCAATTCGAACTACATGGGCTTCGGTACAGGCATTATTCCAAAGGTGCGACATTTTTTCGCGCGCAATGTTTTGAATTTACAGTACACTTTACACCTCTAATACACTCGTATTGTGCTCTATAACGTCACTAGGGTTGCGGTTTTACATTACAAAACAGAGGGTACAACTTTAACCTCACCGAAGGTAATTAAATTGGTTCTTTGAAAGTCGTGTCACGACTGTTTATTTTTTCACTGAACACTTTTCAACCATGACTTAACCCGAACAACGTCGAAATTTCGGTTCTGTCCAATCTCGTTGTAGTCCGAAAATTGCGTGTTTTCCATTCCTGATACAAAAATGCCACGACATCAAGATCTTTACAGGTGAATTCTAGGTCATCCAAATGTACTTGCACCTTCGAAGAGACCGTACCATACTATCATTCCGGGCATGGCACTAAAAGATGGTGAACTATATTGCCCGTTTGGGGTAATGGGAGGTACGTAATCACCGTCCAAGCAAAGTCATTAGAAGCGAAAAATACGTCTATGATTTCCTTTTTTTTTTTCGATCAATTTTCTTAGACACAAGGTTGTAGTTTTTCGCCAATTCCCGTACTGATGTTATTAGGGTTCATGCAGGTATGTTTTCAAGCTATAAAACGGAATCCTGAGTTTTCGAACAGTTTTTTTCGAAGAAAGCGTTTTTGGCTGAACAAGTTATTTTCGACGTCAAATTCTACATCGCCGTTAAAAAAGTCGTAGTCTTTGTAGTTTTATTCGATTAGCCTAACTGGAATGCAATTTATAGCCTCAAGGTCATGTTCAAGTACTGTCGAACCTAATAGATTGGAATATGAACCCGCAAGCCGCTTTAGACGAACCTAGATTCTGTATTGGCGTAGAAGGCGAAGGTTTAATAGACTTTGAAGAAGGTACTAGCGAAAAGGTGCTAAAAACTCTCGCGGCTATGGGCCATAAGGTTAATGCGAAAGTGTTAATACGTACGGAGCAATTTTAGTTCAATCCGGAGTTAATTTGGTAGTTTTACGTTTTAATACCCTTATAAATCCGTATTTATGCTAACTGGTACGCTAGACGGCGAACGATCACGTTTTGGAAACGGGTACGTATTTCTGTGTCAAATTATCTAAATTTTATTTCGTTTTACGCGTTGAAGTTCGTTACCACTTTTCAGACGTTTTAATAAAAACTAAAACGATTTTCAGGCAAGTTATCATCCGTGACCCTGTCACTGGTGCTCTTCAAGCAGGTTCTGATCCAAGAGCTGATGGTATGGCTATTGCGTACTGAGACGACTTTTTCAGTCTTTTCCTATTTTATCAGCCGTGTGACGTCACATCCAAGTGTATACGTTACAAAACAGTGGTAAATAAATAGTACGTGCGAATGCACCTGTTTCCAGCTCATTCGCGTTCGTTCACATCGAGTGTTTTCACGGTTTTAGGATTTCTCAGATTTTGTGTTAAAAAATGGAGTCATCGTATTACATCTTCTGTTCTGCCTTCGGTTACTCTGTATACTATCAATGGTTAAACAACCAGTTTATCAATAACTGTTATGGCACGTTTGGTTGCCGTCTACGATGGGTTTAAAAGGTGAACACTTGCGTTCAAGTTCTTGCTATCAGGTTACACTTTATACTTCGTCATTGGTGTAATATACATCAACAGTATTGTCAACACCTTACACCCTTCTGACTTTGTGTTATAAAACTGATTAACTTTCATGAAAATTGGTACTGTTGGAACTGGCCTTCTAGGTTACCAATTCGATATTCAGCCCGTTAGCAAGTAAACTGTGCCTAGAGTTGGTGTTGCACAGCAACGCTTTTTCAAGCGACCGAGATTCTCTTAGTTGTCTAGAAAATTCTACGTTAGCTCACTCAGCGGCACATCTAATCATGAATTTCTCAGGTGTTTCTGTAGATCAGGCTGTTATGTACTTGTGCACAACGCACACAGAAGCGTTAAGCAATATGACAGCTGAAAAAAGCCGTACACTCGTGGAACGGCTTCAAAGCGTTCTAGATGCCTCAAATAAAAGTCTTGCGCAGCAAATAGATGCAACGTTCCATGAACTTGCGGAAACCGCTTCAAAAACAATTACCAAGCATACCACACGCGTCGAGGAACCTATGGAAGAATCAAAACACGCGACAGAACAATAGTACGTTCACACGGAGTATTTACTCCCAATTGTTGATGAAAGCATCTAACTCTTTGTAAAATAGCGTACAAGTGGCAAAACAAGAATCAAACATTTTGATGTTGCCAACAGAGGTTATTTCATGTATTTTACAGTACACAGATACACCTGAGTGTACGTATGACACTGACAGGTACTCTGTTGCTCAATCATGTCGCTTTATGTCTGATATTATTCACGATATTGTTGGTTACAGACAAGTATACATTAGAACCCTCAAGGACATCCTACAGGTTCAAAAGTATTCGGGTGTTATGAATAACAGTATTGTGATATTCAAGCTAGAGAATACTTTGTTTAGATTCCATTGTTATAGTAATATTGACATTGGAGTAAAAAAGTATGCTATTGATTTTTGCATCAAATCACTCCAAGGTGTCCGTTTTATTAATCTCAATAAGTGCCGTTATGTTACAGATGAAGGTATTAAAGAACTAAAAGGAGTCCATGCTATTGACCTCAGTGACACACGAGTAACAGATGAAGGTATCCAAGCACTTGCAGGTGTTCATACTATTGATATTTCACATACCAAAGTTACAGATGAAGGAGTCAAAGCACTCAAAGGGGTTCATGAGATTGTCCTTGATCATACATCAGTAACAGATGAAGGAATAAGTTCACTCAAAGGTGTCCAGTTCATTTACCTTAAAGGTACAGCAGTTACAGATCAAGGCATCAAAGCGCTTGGGGGTATTGTGTATGCTGATCTTCGAAACACTTATGTGACAAGTGAATGCATTGAAGCTCTGAGAAAAGAAAAAAAGACAATATTATTCTCATCTGATACTAATAGTTTGATGATAGATGACATGCTTGCTGATTTAGATAGTATTGATTTGTACTAGAAATAAACTGATATTTGCTATTTGTACAGACGTATAACAGCCCTGTCTACAGTGATTCTGTTGGGAGTTTGGGTTGAATTGGTTAGAGTTGAAATGTTGTAGAGTTGTGATGTCTTTAGTTGAGACTCAGAACGTGTTGAAATGTAGGAGACATCTGATATTTACTATTAAGTTTCATACATGTCAATGTAGAATCAATGTTAATTTGTAGATGTTGATGTATTTACACGATATATTTCCCTTGTTTTTGTAATTTCGTGATGTTGTTAGATATAAACAATTTGTACAACGTGCCATGTCCTATTTCTTCGAACTTCATTTTTTCTAGCTGGCTTTTGTACGACATTTTTGCAGAAAACAGCATTGTTTAGTCAATCGTAGCTCTATTCAACTTCAATTCAAGATTGGCGAAAAGCAGCGCAAAACCATACTGCACATGAGGTCTAAGCACATTTTTTAGTCAATCGTGGCTCTAATCAATCGCGAAAAGTGGAAACATGTGTAAAAATCAATTTTTATAGATATGAATTGCAAAATATGTGTAGCAAGTGTATTCAGTCTGCTACACTGGTTTTTCTCCATGAGTTTAAACTATATTTCAACGCAAAGCTACATTGTAAGTACTAATCGTGAAAACTTGACAATAACCAAGGTGGCAGGGAAGAGATTTTCTACTGAATCTGAAGCAAAATCCACTCGAGTGGATTTTGGTACCTAGCACGTGTTAACCTGTGCTGGCATCCCACCAATGGATGATATTTTGTGAGCGAAGGTCGGGTTCTTGTCCCAACCGAAAGCGAACAGTGCTCTGTATAAGCTTGCATTCACTGTCCCATACCTGAATAGTGTTAAACCAAAACTGGGAATACAAATAATCCACTTGAGTGGACCTTATGTTGGAATTTTCAATACGGTTATTTCGCTTTGATACGCCTCTTACTGGTGCAATTCTCGTGGTATCGCCTCCTGAGATACTTTGAGCAATTTTGGAATTAATCTTTATTTGATACGCCTATTGACGCTATGATTGTCAGCACTAGCATGTGGCAGCATAGTATGTTAACCAACGAATGTACCTTTTGGTTAGCTGGCCTCCTTTGGGTGCTTCCTTGGTGAGTGTAGTATTTACAAGCGCACTTATGTAAAATACTGCTTTCGTCTTGTTACAGTGCTGTCTTATGAAAAAAAAGTACAAAGCTCCAACTCCAAACACGTGATTTTTTTTTCCAAAAATAACATTGTCGCCCAGTTTCGTGTCAGCAAAAAAAGTGTGGTCGATTTTTTTCGTTTAGAGTTTGGTCAACAGCTATTCCGTAATAAGTACACGTGGCACCATGGATCGCATAGAAGGTAATAAAAACCCGTGTGATTTGGCGTCTGATACATTAAATCAAAGGTAAACGTTTATGTTGATTGTATTGTTCTAAAATAATTTGTAGCACTCAAAAAACATTACTGGACATGCCCACTGAGATTCTAGTAATTATTTTAAGTCATACAACCAAATCGCGATTTGCAGCTTGTCAAACATGTCGTATCCTTTCTTCTATCATTCACGACATTATTGGATACCATAGTATACATATAACAACAGAAAATCAAGCGAAACAAGTTGTAAAGCATTGTGGAATCATGAAGCACACAAGAATCGATTTAGTAAATAATTGGGGTTTCGGGTTTCCTTCTGACAAGATTGTGGAACAATTTGCAGGAGTTCATACAATTGATCTTTCTTATACGTCAGTGAAAGATGAAGGAGTCAAAGCACTCAAAGGTGTTCACACTATTAACCTTTCTCACACATTAGTGACAGATGAAGGAGCCAAAGCGCTCAAAGGTGTTCATACTATTGATCTTTCTTGCACATCAGTGACAGATGAAGGAGTCAAAGCACTCAAAGGTGTTCATACTATTAACCTTTCTCACACATTAGTGACAGATGAAGGAGCCAAAGTACTCAAAGGTGTTCATACTAGTAACCTTTGTCACACATTTGTGTCAGATAAAACACTCCAAAGTCTTGTTGGTGTACACACAATTAACATACAAGGTTGTCAAAAAATTACAGTTGAAGGAATCAAAGCACTCAAAGACGTTCATGAGATTGATTTTTCTTACCCAGAAGACTCCTGGCTTAAACATCTTTGCAATGTACACACTGTCACGATTGCTCCAGGGACTGATTTAACAGATGATGGAATTAAATCATTGACCAATGTAAAATACCTTGCACTTTACGATTGCCCCAAGATAACAGACTTGGGTTTTAAGACATTGATCAACCTTGAGCACCTCACCATGGGTTACTGTCCACAGATTACAAATGGTTGCTTGAAGCACTTACCATCTTTAAAACAGGTTGGAGGATTGAAAAATACCAAACTTACAATAGAAGCTGTTGAGTCAATGGGTATTCAATATTGTGGACACTAGCTACATTGTAACTAGTTCAATTTATTTGTATTAATTAGTTAAATAAATAGGCAATATTTACAAGCCATTGTAACATTGTTTTGTCTATTGTACAATTTTCTAACTTTTGGATTGTTGAGAGCAACAGCATAAATAGCTTCTCAACTTATCCCGACTTTGGTAACAGCATTTAGAATGCCTACTGATATTTTTGGGATCCACTTGAATAGGTAGTAGAACCCACGTTGTTGATTTAACCATAGCACTCTCACAAGTACAGTAGGAAAAAATTACACTACAATGCTTACTTGTCTTTCTTGTAGAACACATCTATGGAATATGTAGGTGATGAACATGTTGACTTCAATACATCAAGAGGTCAGCATACAATTTGATATTGTATTTAATAGGCAATCTAGTTTACGAAGAGGAACATACAATCTAAACCTGTAGGTCTCAAAAATGGAGAAAGTTAAGATATTGCCCAAGTAGCAAATTGATATTTTGTTTGTCTGTATTCATGTTAACAGCAATGAAGGTCTTCAAACCAGCCAAAATAATTGTGCTTAGAAATAATGGATACAGACGCCATTTTTGGTTTTTCTCTCCTCTGAATCGTTTAACAAATATTTCAGGTCTACGCACGTGCGTTTTTAATATTTGATACATGTCAACAAAAAGTATGCACATGAGATTACCAACAGAGCAATAACAGACGACTGAAGAAAGGTCATGTGCTTATTTCGAAAGAAAACTACAAGCGACTGCGGTTGACAATGAACGACACAAGGTGTTTGTGCACGTGATTATCACAGATGATATTTCGCTCATAGAACAGTCTAAAACAGCTGTATGTCTAAACAACGTCTAGTTATCGCACATAAAAGGTATATACTAATTTAAAAGCTCTGTTCAACCTCCTAACTTCCCACAGTGTACCGATACACATTTTAGACTTACCTACAGAGATAGTGGTGCATATTTTACGACAAACCAAAAAATCACGCTTTGCAGCTTGCCAAACCTGTAATCTGTTTGCTTCTATCATTCATGATGTTATTGGATACAAGAAAGTTAGGATAAGAAATGAAGACCAAGCAAAAGCACTGTTAAAACACAGTGGTATTCTGCGACATACAAAAATCCGACTTAGGTTCAAGTGCTCTACTAGTATTTTAAAAAGATTTGCTGGTGTACATACCATTGATATACGTGGTTGCAGTGTTACAGATAACGGCATAAAATCACTTGCTGGTGTTCATACCATTTATCTATCTGGTTGTGGTGGCATTACTGACGAAGGTGTTAAAGCACTTGCAGGTGTTCATAAAATTGACCTTGGAAAGACATCAGTGACGGATGAAGCACTCCAAAGTCTTGTTGGTGTACACACTATTGACCTCTGTTACTGCGATAATATTACAGTTGAAGGAATCAAAGCACTCAAAGACGTTCATGAGATAACTCTTACTTTCCCAAAAGACTCATGGCTCAAACATCTTTGCAATGTGCACACTGTCAATATCGCTCATGGGACATTTATAACAGATGATGGGATCAAATCGTTGACCAATGTCAAACACCTTAATATGTATGATTGCTTTAATATAACAGAATTAGCTTTAAAGACATTGGTCAACCTTGAACAACTAGATTTTTATTAATTTGGTGTCATGTCACGTGAACACAACTTAGTTTCAAAATCTGTGTTTGAAATTAATCGCTAGATTTTCTTAACAATCGACCTCTTGGACTATCAATAACCCGTAAAAAGAGCTTATGTTGTGTTTTCAAACTGTCCTTAAAATAAAAACCAGTAAAACTTTTTTTTATTGAACAGTCAATGCTGGAATAGACTTTATTTGTCTACATTTCTATTACCAATGGATGCCATTACCCTGAAAGAACCTGATCATCCAGCCAGAAACTCCAAGCAGGAATTGAACTGATTGATTGTATGAAGATACAAGCACCTTGTTCCACAACTGCTCAAACACGTGGTGACATACACCCTTGGTTATGACACTTGTCATTGTCAAGCTACAAAGTACACAATTCGCCATCATCATACCATATCTTAGCCTCTGTAGCATTACCATTCACATACAAACACTGTCTCCATAATTGACCGCTATCAAACCACTCTTTATACTCTCCATGCTTCACTCCACATACACAATAAAATTGCATACTTTTTCGTCCGTTCTCATACCAATATCTTTGTTCTCCTTCTAGTTTACCATTAACATAATTTCCTCGACATTCTAATTGATTACAAGTTGAATACCACTTCTTATACTTTCCGTGAACTTTGTTATTCTCACAGTAATACTGTAGATACAACTGACCGTTCAATAGCCACTCTTTAACCATACCTTGTCTTACACCTCTTACAAAAAAAGATGTTTTATACAGAGAACCATTAGAGTACCACTCTTTCTGTTTTCCGTGTCTTTTACCTCGTTTCCATGAATAATGAATTTGTGATTCATGGTTACGCCATCTACCTCGTTTTCTTAGTTTATAGTCAAACCTTGTAGACGTTGCTGTGTATTTAGACAGTATAGGCCATTTTGAATAGACTTCAAAGTCTAAATCGGTAATATATAGGTGTAGCTCAAGCGGGATGTCTAGCAGATGATCATAAGTTGATTTTGACGTGCTTGGCTACTTAACGTGTTAATGTAGTCGTAATTTGGTTGATACCGCTCATTTAATGCGTACAATGATAGTTGCGGCCATTTAAGTTAAATTCCCACTTCTGCTGTAGCTCGCTTAATCAACGCTAAGTCTACTCGCTTTTGTTGCTGTAATATAATTTGTTCACGCAACCACAGGAGGCGGTTGTTTTATAAGGAAGTTCTAAAGGATCTCTGGGCTTCTGTAGGGCATTAAACAATTTAATTGTTGACTGGCAAAACCTGTTGTTCGTGGCTGAATAGAGTGTACAATAATTATTTAGAGTGATTCGTTTTCTTGGCTAAGAATTGTAGTATTACCGACAGCTTCTCAAATGTAGTTGGAGGTGGTTTGTAGGCATACATACTTCAACGGCTAGATGAATTTATAGAGGTTGAATGGCTGGGTATACACGTGCTTTGTACTAAGGAGTTGTAATTAAATTGCAATTGAACAAGATCGAAGGTTGATTAACAAGCGCTAGGTCTAAATATTGTGTTTCAGCAACTATGAAAACGTAACAAAGGGGTCAATAAGCGCTAAGGTTTTATTTAGGTACATTCAAAGAACACACATTCTGAAAACTAACAGCGCTGATAATTGTTGTAGAAACAATTAAATTGTTTGATATTACTCAAAACTAGAATCCTCAACACCTTCAAAAGGCATCTAATATTGTCCATAAAGGTAGCGTAGAGCGTATACCGAATTCAATAGGCGTTTCTGATTGTTGTTGCGGTAGATTTTCCATGTGATAGAAAAGTTGAGTGCTTTCTTTGCTGATGTACACAAGCCATCCTTTCATTGGCGTCTTATCCATGAAATGGACCTAAACAATCTCTTTTAGTCCAAGGAATATTAAAAGTAAGGTATCCAAGAGCCAGCGACAACTGGATACAGGAAGGGAGTGTTTGGCCGTTATTTCGAAGACTTATTTAAAAACAGTTCTCAGCACTAAAACGTGTTTGGAGAACTCGTGATAAGCTAGCATCTTACAGCAAGAAAGTACCAGCAAGCATGTTATATTGCATTGCCTTCAACTTGAGTCTGTACACATCACCAAGCCCATCTTAACCCTTATCCTCACGTGTGGTGTTCCGTATGCGAGTAGTGTAGACATTATTTTGACAACTCTGTGGAGCAGCAACAGGTGCACGAGCTCTTGGAACCAGCTACAAACGCGCTTAACTTGAAGGAACAGAATAAAGCGCTACCTGTTTCTGATATTAAGAAGAGATTAAAGACCAAATTTTCGTACTTTCCGAGTACACTTAAAAGTACAGTTGTTATTCCCGTTCCGAAAAGAAAACACATTAATGCCTTTCCTCCGTGTAGTTTTTTTTTCGACGCCCTTGAGTCCCTCGTCAACTATATGATATCCTTACATTAATGGTACTTCTGTTAGTGTAGTTTTATCGTAGACTGCGGAGGGCGACAAACTTACATTTCTGACTTACTACTTTTCTGACAAAGTCAAGTAATATTTCACAGAACCATTATTTTGTACCATTATTCTCCCCACAATAAATAATGACTTTACAAAGTTTCAAGAAAATATTGCGTGGTACCTTGAGTACGACATGTAGTAAAACAGCCCTAATAGGAATAAAAATATGACCAAAACAAAACCGAGTGGGAAAAGTGTAATAATGTTGGTCGAGATCCACATATGTGGATCTTATCCACATATTAGGTGGATCTCCACCACCTCCTGGGAAATTATAATAATGATGTTTACATCCCGTTATAATAACTGAGCGCATAACTATCTTGATCTTATCTGTTCTTCCTACAAAACTTGCCTCACCAAGAGTGTGACGTGATCGTTTTAAAATAGTTGTAAAAGGCGTTCTCTCCTCGTCTCAACGTGCAAAATTTTACCTAACCTGGGCCATTTTATTTGTTTGATTTCTTGCTCTCACTGCGCTCCTAAACAACAATGGGTAGTTACAACAAGTACATAGGTATGTGTGCGTACATACAGACGATTGGAGGTCGAAGAAATACCGGCAGAAGGATTTTAATGTTGTTTTTTATTAGTACATTGTTTTTATTTATTACAAATGTAAGACGCTGTATGAGGTATAAACGTCCTTCTAGACAATGAAGCATTGTAAAAATTGTTGAAATTACGAAGATTCAACTGTAGCCCGCGTCTATCTGTGTTGTGGTGAAGCTAGTACGTAGCACCATATTCATAGTCACATCCCTCGTAATAATTCCAAAGTTCATGCTCGTAGTACTCGTGAGTGTACGGTACAATACAATTCTTTAACTCTTCATTCTCTATTGCCACCTGATGGTTACGTTGCTCTACATGCTTTAGATGATTAACCTCACCAAAGACGTCACCTTCACAAAGCTGATATTAGATGAAAGGTTTTCATAAAGTGGAAAATAATCGTTACATACCTCCGTGTTCTTGTGAAATACCGTTTTCATTCGCAACAAATACTGTACAAAACGGACCATTTAATTTGCCTTCATGTGCGCTTGTGTTTGTAGAGGAAACAGAGGATGTATGAATTGGGAACTCAAGTTCTTCAGATAGGGAGTCAGATGACGATGATAGATTGGATGAACTTTTGTTTAGTTCAGGGTTAAACCACACTCCACCAAAATTATCAGAGCTCATATTGTCCACGTGAAATACCTCTTCGTTGCTAACAAGCTCGACAACGTGTGAAAACCCTAGACGCCCAAAGTGAGCAAGATGAAATGATCGCTAAAGCGTTGTTGGCTTTTTCTGCCTTAATTTCGTACCAGATACTTTGTGGTGCTGCGTGGACTCGTAATCAGAAGGAAAATATGGTTTACTCATGTCAGGTCCTAGCGGATGAAATATTACGAGTTCGTTCATTGTTTCCATTCCAATGAAGCACTCCTTAAATCTATTCCTTCGTCTCTAAAAACACTGAGTTGTTTCTTTTTTATGTTGTCTAACAAATCACGAACTGTAGCGTTTGGAGCGCCCAGAAAATGTATTTGACATGTGAATTCTAAGGCACTTACTGGTAGTGTAGAGCGTATACAGAAGTCATAGGCATTTCGAATCGTTGATGATGTTGATTTACCATGTTGTAGAAAGTCATCTGTACTTTTTTTGGTGAGGTAAACAAGCCATCCTTTCATTGACGTATCATTTTTAAAGTGTACCTAATCCGTTTTATTTAGTCGGAGATAATAACGCAATAATGTGACTATCAATTGGCGGTATGCGTGGTGATAGGAACTAGGGACACCAATCTTTTTTCTTCAAATTGGTCACTGGAAAGAAAAACTGAACAAAACAAGAAGTTAGGACGTACAATACATGGCTTTGAATGACCTATATGTGGTACACAAATAGTTAAGAAGTGTTGTAATAGAGTGATGCGTCTTGACATTTTGTTCTTAAGGTACTACTCCTAAACGAATATTCACATATTTTTCTGGCATCAACAATGAGTAGGTGCCATACGTTCTCGGAGTACTAACATGCTTAGCTTCGCATCCGTTTAAATTATTTCAGAGAACCATTAGAGGTAAGTAAAATTCACAAGAGTTGTGAGGACACAAACGAGTGATAGCGACACTCAGAATAAACAAACTTTTTCGCCAATATTGATAGGTAGGTAGCCGCTGTTATTACCCCAAAGTTATTCGGACCTTGGTATTTTCCAAACAATTTTTTTTCAAGGAAATAGGTAAATGTGCACGTGATTTTTGGAGATCTTTGTCTGACACAGGTGTTAAAATGAGAGATTCACAGTTGTTTGAGGTTGATAATAGTACTGTAAAGACTAAAACCGTCACGTGATATCAACTAATTTATTCTGCTCTAAGTGAGCTCATGTACATTAAGTTACATTATTTACTCCTTACATAACTCCCCTCTTTCTTTAGAGCGTGTCCTCACGTGAGAGTGTTGAACTCCATCAGTTTTAGATGACTCTTTGGTTCACGTAATTCTATCTTTACTGTTTACTTGACTGAGATATTGGAAACCCTTAGCAACCATTAAACCATAAATATGGAGGTCAATTTATATCTAGTCTCGTAAACGCCTCTCTCTTTTAAACACTTCTTTCTCTTCTTTTATAATCCTCTGTAACCATTTAATAAAACTCCCATTTGTATTACACTTGGACATTTGTGATAATAGCTCCTTCTGCGTGCTACTGCTTCGCATGTAAGGGCTACCTTTATCAATCAAACTTTTCACAATGGATTTGTTATCATCTTTAGTTACTATCCTGGCTGATTGCAACACATCTCGCAATAGCTCTAAAAGGATGTCTATCCGATGTTCATATCCTCTTCGTGAGTCCTTCACTGGTTCCCTACTCTCTTTATCTTCTTGCGTTGCTCTTCTTATCTGTTTTGTCAGCTCTTTCGTGGCTGTAATTTCATCTCCTGACTCTCTTAATACTCTCTCCTCCTCATCAACGAAGTTCTCACTCCTGTCTTGGTCATGAAATTCTACCTCTCTGCCTTCAAACTTACGCATTACTTCATCTTTGTCCGGAGCCCCTTCCGGTCTCAAAAATGAGTCAATGTATGGTTTTAGGCGTCTGAAGTTGATAACACGACTCATTCTACTAGCTTCTGGCAGATTGATCAATGCTGTATTAGCACCCATCAACTCCAAAATCTCATAGGGACCTCTCCATCGTTTTGCTAGCTTCTGTTTTTGTCCTACTTTCACCTGAGGTACGAATACATACACTAACTGCCCTGGCTTGAAGTTTACATGACGTGTTCGTTCATTGTAATACTTCGCCTGTTGCTTTTTAGCTTTGAGGATGTGTTCTCTCGCTATTTGGTATGCGTAACGCAATCTATGTGCTAACACTTCTGCCCAATTACCCATATTGTATTTATCTTCGATCTCAATGATTTCGTTAGATATCATATCTATGGGTAACCTGGGTTCTCTGCCAAACATCATTGCATATGGAGCATATCCAGTTGCATGGTGGACTGCTGTTCTGTATGCATATAACGCGTATGGTACCCAGTAGTCCCAGTCATTTTGTTTTTCATTAACAAATGCTCTGAGAATTTCTACTAGAGTGTGATTAAATCGTTCTACCTGTCCATCTGTCTGTGGATGGAAAGCTGCTGTTCTACTACCTTCAATTCGTAGTATTTTGAACACTTCTTTCATGAGGTCTCCTGTGAAGTCACCTCCTTGATCTGTCAACACTCTATTTGGTATACCATACCGAAAACAAAACTCTTTCACAAATATTGGTGCTACGTCTACTGCTTTATGTCTAGGTATTGCATACGCATCTACCCATTTAGTAAAGTGATCTGTGATCACCAGTAGATATTTGTTGCCTTTACGTGTCTCTGGTAAGGGTCCAACAATATCCATAGCTACCAATTGCATCGGTTCCAGTATCGGAAAATTCACTAGAAAACCTGGTTTTGGTAATCGTGATATTTTACCTCTCTGACACGAACGACATGTACGACACCACTCCTTTGTGTCTGAATATACACCTGCCCAATAAAATCGTTGTATTACTTTAGCATATGTCTTCACAAATCCTAGATGTCCTGCAAAAGGCAAATCATGACATTGTCGAAGTACGTATGGCTGTAAAGCTTGAGGTACAACTATTTGTAATGGTGCTTTGTTTCCGAACCCTCCTCGCGATCTATTAACATGGTACAGCACTCCTGTATCCATGTCATATTTTAATCTACGAGCAAAGGTAACAAACACGTCTCTTCTAAAGTTCTTTTGTTTCATGACATATGGAGGGACTTTTCCTTTAGTTAAAAACTGGATGTATGCTGTAAGTTCAGGGTCTTTTGCCTGACACTCCGACCAGTTAATATGTTCCGTCTCCTTTTCTTTTTCTAATACATTCAACACATGTTTCACACTATGGTCTACTTCAAATGAGTAGTCTTTATGCCATAATGACACTGCTTCCATTCTTCGTGATGAGTATTGATTAATACTATCATCCGATATAGCATTTAACTCTTCTTGTGCCCACGGAGCTCTTGTCAGTGCATCCGCGTCTGTATGGGTGACACCCTTTTTATACACTAACACGAAATCGAATTGTTGTATTTTTAACAGCCACCTTGCTAACATAGGTCGAGGATTAGGTAAATCCTGTAGATATTGTAGCGGTTTGTGATCTGTGTATACAATCAATTTGAATTTAGCAAACGACAGGTATCCTCTAAACTCTTCTAACGCTAACACAATACCCAACATCTCTCTCTCAATGGTAGAATAATTCTTCTGTGGTTTAGAGAATGTCTTGCTGAAATATGCAATGACATGTTCTCTTTTACCATGTCTCTGTACTAACGTTGCACCAGCTGCTACATTGGAGGCATCTACATGAATTTCAAACGGCTTTGAGAAGTCTGGATGCTTCAAGATAGGTGGTGATGACAACAGGTCTTTGATTTTCTCATAAGCCTTTTGTTGTTCTTTACCCCAGTACCACTTGATGTCTTTGTTCCGTAATCGATTGATCGGTTCTACAATCTGTGCGTATTTTGGTACAAATTTGCGATAATACCCTGTAAGACCTAAGCAGCGAGCTACTTCTTCTTTACTTGTAGGTCTTTTCGCTCTTTGTATTGCATCCGTTATACGAGGATTTGTAGATATCCCATCAGCGCTCACGATATGGCCCAAAAACTCAACTTGATCTTTAAATAAAACTGATTTCTTCGCCTTCAATTTCATGTTATGTTCCTCCAATCTCTCGAACAATAATTTCAGGTGTACTAGATGTTCTTCAAAGGTATTACTGAACACTATAATATCGTCGACGTAACAAAGACACGTCTGCCAGAGTAGGCCTGACAACATCAGGTTCATATGTCTTTGAAAAGTTGCTTGCGCATTCTTAAGACCAAAGGGCATACCGACGCACTCGAACAGACCCCACTCTGTGGCAAAGGCTGTCTTATCAGCATCGTCTGCATGCATTCGGATCTGCCAATACCCGGAGATTGCATCAAACGTACTGAAGAACTTAGCTCCAGCCAGTGCATTCATTAGATCATTTACTCTTGGTAACGGATGTACGTCCTTTTTCGTCACCTTGTTGAGTTGTCTGAAGTCAATGCAGAATCTCCATTCTCCATTGTTCTTTTTAACTAACACAACTGGTGAGGACCACTCTGATTTGGAGTACTTGATCTGTTTGTTCTCTAGCATCTTTTCTATTTCTGCTTTTGCGATTTCTCTTTGTTTTGGGTTCATTCTTCTGTACGGCATACTAACCGGTCTCGTGCCTTTGTCAACAGGTATTCGGTGTTGTATTCCTTTAACCGCTCCTGTCTCCTTCAATGAATCGACAAATATGTGTTGGTAGCTCGCCATGAATTTGAAAGCTTGCAACTTTTGTTTTTCAGTGAGTCGGTTCCCGTTGACTTTGAATCTCTTTTGAGCTGCTTTGACATCTTCCATTGTTACATTTGCACACGCCCTTGCTATGTCTTTCTTTTGTTTATCATAGTCAAAGTTCAATGAGCATACTTCTTCTCCTACACCCAACGCAGCAAAACTCGCAATGTTATACTTCGCTGGTATCCTCCTTTCTACATTACTCGGGTTCATGACACGCACTCTAACCATTCTTTTTCTAGCTCTGTCCACTGATCGACACAACTGTAGACCCAGGTCATTCAATAATGCCGCGTGTCCACCTTTATCTTCCAGTCTATGTGGTTCTACTATACCCACTTTTTCATTGACTGGAATAGATAATTTGGCCACGAACGTACATTGTGAGTAAGCTGGTATCTTAACAGCGTTAGTTGTCAACACGTTAGCAAACTCTGTCCTTCTATCATTCACTTGAGTACACGTTATAGGTGTCTCATCACCCTTGTAGTTGTGTAACAACAACCGACCATAATCCAAGCACATGCCCCATCTCTTCAGCATTGTTGTTCCTAACAATATCTTGTACTTGAAGTTGTTGATGACAAAGCATGTCACAGGCATAGGCGTCTTACCGATCGCGATGGTTAACTTGATCACTCCCATCGATGGTATTTGTTTGTTATCTGCTGTGTAAATAGGTGGTGATGTCTTAGGTATAATACTTTTAGTCAGTCCCAACCTTTTTACCAGTCTTGAATCAACAATACACATGGATGCTCCTGAATCCATCAACGCATTAACTCTCACACCATTTACACTCACGTGCGCCTTTGTAACTGTATAATGAAACGCTTTGTTCTCACTCAACTCCTCACACATGTTCAAGAAATTCGCTGAAGTAGACAAGTGACATGACTGATCAACCGAGGCCTTATACCAAAAACTTTTATTATCTCTTCTACTTCTACTCCTACTTCTACTCCTACTCCTGTTACGACTCCTATCACGGCTTCTCTCGCGACTCCTCTCACGTCTCCTATCACGGCTTCTGTCACGGCTCCTTTCACGGCTCCTGTCACGCCTGTCACGTCTGTCACGTCGGTCGCGATCATCTCTTCTATCTCGGCGATCTTCCTCATCTCTGTCGTATCCATCACCATCTTCTTCACTGTCCACATCCATCGCGTTCAGTTGTAGTCGCGTAGGACACACATCTTGAAAGTGACCAATGCCTCCACATCTGTAACATTTGATGTTGATACGTGGTCTCGGTTGGGAAGGTCTACGATATTTGTCGATTTGATCTCGACCTTCGTAGCCTCTCCTTTTACCGTAGCCACCGTATCCACCATATCTGCGACCACCACCACGTTTACCGCGTCCACCACCACCGCCTTGACGTCGTTGATCACGCCACTGTGCTTGTTGAGCATTGCGGTCATAATCATCCGTACGTCTTCTCTTCGTGTCTCGCTCGTCATCATTGTCAGAGCCGTTTCTCTTCGTTGCCACCGAGTTTAGCGTCTCTATTCTCGATTTCTCTATCGCTGCCTTCAATCGTTTGCGTTCTTCATCCTTTCTCTTCTGTTCTGTATCGCCCAACTCCTTCTTATATGTGTACCAAGATGCTATCTTGTACACTGCAGCCATAGACGTATCTTGCAGCTTTTCTTTAAGCGTATCTACAATATACTGTCTCATCTCTGTACCAACACACTTCAGAAACGCCGTTGCCTTCTCCTTGTCGGTCATCATCGCTTTATCCGCCAAACTGAGAAAGTATTCATAAAATTTGGATACATTCTGGTTTTCTCGGATACGCGTTTGAGCTACTTTCTCTTTAGCTCGCATCATGTTAACCACCGTCTGGAAGCTATCCAATAAACTATAGATCGCCAACGCGTAATTCTTGTCGAACTTCAAACTCCTGATGACTCGATGGGCTCGTCCTTTTATCCGAGAGCGTAGTACGTACACGCATGCTTCTTGGTTGCATTTGAACGTTGTACAGTACCTTTGCATCCTCGCCAAAAATTCTTCCAACTCTCCATGATCATTGGAAAATACCTCGATGTCGGTTATCTTCTTACATCGTTGTGGTGTGCGATCTTTCTTGTACCAATCCACTCCAACCGGTTTTTCTTCGCTGTCGTAGACCAAATGCGGCATCAAGCGTAAAACGGTGTTACATTCTACATCATTGATATCCATCAGTGATTCTAACCAATCTAAGCGCTTTTTCTCTTCTTTCACACTATTTAATCTTCCTGACCTTTCCGATGATGAAGCTGAGCT